>CP139505.1:142631364-142888864 GCA_021014915.2 Artemisia tridentata subsp. tridentata | reverse complement strand
GGGTTTTTCTATCAACATTGAGCAGTCTATGTCATACGCAAAGCTTGCTCGATTTCAACCAATATATGGACTTTGTGAGATTATCATATGGCCCTTGCAATTTAAATGAGCTTTCCCTATAGCTATTGTTATGTTATATAGTTTTATAATCCCGTCTTTTGTAACGGATATATATATATATATATATATATATATATATATATATATATATATATATATATATATATATATATATATATATATATATATATATATAGATTTGTGTTCAAGTGGTGAACACTTTAAAGTGGTGAATAATAGGTGCCAATAAGAATGAAGCAAGTGTCCATCTTTTTTTCTTAAAAAGTTAAAATTAATACTATATAATTAATATAACCAAAAGGGCATAATTGGTAGTTTAAGTCTATCTAATTTCCTAATTTTACTCCTCTTCGTAACACCCAAACAAAATCTCTCTCTCTTAAAAAAATCAATCGGCTCCTGTATCCATCTCTCTCAAAAGCTTCCACCAGAAATCTGCATCTAAAATCTTGTCACTGTTGTCCACCCGAATAATTTATCTATGATCTTCCACAGTGTAATAGCAATCCTTGTCGGCGGAATAGAATTTATCTATGATCTTCCATTTGAGGCACTTTAGTGCATCCGTTTGAGGCACTTTAGTGCATACGGTTGAGCTACTAATTAGTGGTTTGAGTTGATCTGGCGCATTGATGCCCAACTTTTTTTCAGATTTTGACTTGAACTCTACTGATTTACTTGGTTACTTCTACCTTTATATTTATGCGAGGTTAGTGTGTTATCTGTTAATACGAGGTCGTCATTTAATTAGTTATTGGGATTGGGTATGTTCTTGTTAGTACTTTCGTATTCATTTTTCACTTTCTAATAGAACCATAATTTTTAGGCGTTAAGACCTTTTGTATGTTTAGTGCATCTGTTGTATGTTTAGTGCATCTGTTTGTATGGTAGGGCATCCATTTGTATGTTTAGTGCATCTGTTTGTATGTTTAGTGCATCAATGAACACATTAGGGCATCTGTTTGTATGTTTAGTGCATCGATTAACACATTAGGGCATCCATTTGTATGTTTAGTGCATCTGTTTGTATGTTTAGTGCATCTGTTTGTATGGTAGTGCATCCATTTGTATGTTTAGTGCATCTGTTTGTATGTTTAGTGTATCGATGAACACATTAGGGCATCCATTTCTATGTTTAGTGCATCGATGAACACATTAGGGCATCCATTTGTATGTTTAGTGCATCGTTGGAACTAATTTGAAATCTGTTTAGTGCATCCATTTGTATGTTTAGTGCATCTGTTTGTATGTTTAGTGCATCTGTTTGTATGGTAGGGCATCCATTTGTATGTTTAGTGCATCTGTTTGTATGTTTAGTGTATCGATGAACACATTAGGGCATCCATTTGTATGTTTAGTGCATCGATGAACACATTAGGGCATCCATTTGTATGTTTAGTGCACCCGTTTGAGGTAATCTACTACATCCGTTTGAGGCACTTTAGTGCATCCGTTTGAGGCACTTTAGTGCATACGGTTGAGCTACTGGAACAAGTTACAGCTTCATGGCCGGCCTCAATGTTGCAACATGAGATGACACCCACTTGTTTTATTGATCATGATTAAGATGACAATGACACATAGCTTCAGGAAAAAGCGTGGGCCGATCAAGAAAGGCCCTTTTCTGCAATGAAAGAAGCTCCAGTGTTGACGTATTCGTGAGTAATTGATAAAAGTTTTCAAGGACTCTTGAACAGTTGAACATATAAGTATATAATTAGTTTAAAGTAAAAGCTTTGTTGTTTGACCTAAAGAGCTGAAATGGTCTTCCTTTACGGAATCGAAAGACTTGTTACAGTATATTACAATTTGAATGTGTATTTTTTGTATGCTTACGATTGTTTTTATGTGCAGGAGCGTTGGCAAGAGAGTTAAAAGTGCATTGCTGTGGGTGGGAACTATGGCGATTGTTTGTGGTTTAATGCTCGGTATTTTATACGGTTAGTATTCCTACCAGAAACATATTTCATTATGATCAATTGCAACTTAAAAGGAGCAACTAGTTTAGAAGTTTTAGTCAGGAGGGGGTTTGTCTTAAATCATTGTGGTTCCTCATGCAACTAGGTATGACATGCACTGTACATAACTCAGAAGCATTAGGTTATGACGCAACTGTATTCTGGTTCAACCTTCAGCAAAAAGCACAAAAGAAAGAGTCCTTTATGGAGCTCTTTGCCTTTATGTTTACCCGAGAATGCAAATGATGTTCAACCAACAGATGCTAAAGTGGAAGATGCAGAAAAAGGTTTATTAAAGGCAGGAGGTACAATCGTTGGATGCTCAGTTCAAGATCTGATGAGGAGAAAACGTTATCATCGGGGTGACACTTCAAATGCCGAAATTTGCAATGATGTAAATGTTTCACCAGAGGGGGAATCTAACAAAAATACTATTTTCTCCCATGAAGCAAAGACTGACCAGCAACATATCAGTTCTCCTAACAGATCTAGTTATTCTGGTGATCAGCGAGTTACCAGTCCTCCTGCTAGTTCCAGCTTGGCATGTAGACCCATTGGAGTTAGCTCATCACCAACAGTTAACCCTGGTTGCTGCATTCCTGAACATAGTGACAGTGCTGAAGAAATAGGTATGATGGACCTTGTACCATAGCTTCTTTATTGAGTAATCGAACACACACTTTCAATTTGTCGGATCATGATTTAAGCATGGTTCCAATCCAATCTAATCCATTTGCATGATCCAGTGGGTCAAAAATTCATCCTTTAAAAATAAAAAAAGAATTTTAATTGCTTTGTCATATTTACGTTTATGTGAAGGCTCACTATATTAGTGCATCTATTAATATATATTAGTGCATCTGTTAATATATATTAATAAAAAAAGAATTGTTATGTGTATGGAAGTTTTTGGTCTGCATTTTCCATACCCGCTCGTCTCTTTGCAATCTCGTAGAATTGTTGCTGGATCGGGACTGCAACGTCGTCAAGGAATATGTGTCTCATGTCATCCAAGACCACAGATCCAAGATTATTAACGAACTTATCATATTACGTGATAGTTCTTGTAATCTTATGACCAACCAGATGATTAATAATTACATTGCTGCGTTTGAAGCAGGTGCTGAACGTAAAGAGTATGCTGATATTTTTCGTTTTCAACAACCATATGATCAGGTTATTATTGTATATGTTTTCTTTAATCGTTGCATTAGATGTTGTTCTGATATATATGTCGCTTGAGTATTATTCAGGATTATTTCTATCTAATAGCAATATGTTCTCAAATATCATACCTAACTAAACCTCAAAAAATATCAACTATGTACTTGGTCAATATCATACATGCGAATTTTTTACCACCCCATATCACTTTTGTGCAGTTCCACGCAGACGATGATATGTGCTGCTTGCAGAATAAAGATTTGGAATTGGCGATACTCCTCAACGATGCTTTACCAAAGAAAAAGAATTCAACCATCATTGCCAATGGTATGTATTGATTTACTGTAACTTGGAAATTGCTTCTTATTCTTATGGGAGGGTATATATATACGAATTCGTTAACTGATATTAGTTGTTTGAGCCACTTTATTAACTAGTATATATATTTGTCCAACAGAGTCTGATGCTGAGATGTTTATAAAAAATAGAAAGGTGTCATCCGGACTCGCATTCGTCAAGAAGATGATAGATTAGATACACGCTGAGATGTTTATAAAAAATAGAAGGGTGTCATCCGGACTCGCATTCGTCAAGAAGATGATAGATTAGATACACAGTTTTGTCGTAGCTTCTAGTATTCTGTATCTATCATCATGTTTGTTATGATGATTCTGGTTAACTACAAGCAGTTGTTAAGTTCGGGTTTGTTGGTTAATGAAAAAAAATATTGTTTGGACATTCATTTTGGTCCTTTCCAGTTATGTTTTTGTTGTGTAAGATAAGATAAACATATCCCAACAATTTCTGTTGGAGTGATAGAGAAGATAGTTGTTTTATTTTAATATATATTCAAGAGCATTACAAGACCCATACTTATATAGCCTATCAAATCCATTACAACAAAACATGGGACATTAAATATAACATTTAGTTTGAATTATTCCACTTCCCCTTGATTCAAACTCACACACTCCCAACTGAGACCTAAAAAACTGGTGTTTGGCAAGCGGATGAGACTTTGTAAAGATATCAGCAAAACTTCAGCTCAATTCTGTTATCAGCAACTAGATGCCGAATAAAGTGATGTTGCACATCTATGTGCTTCGTTCTTCCATGAAAAGCTGGAATTTTGCCATTGCAATTGCAGACACTTGTTGTCACAGTATATATCTCTGTAGCTCCCTGTTGTTCACAATTAAAATCAACAAGAAGTTTCCTCAACCATAGAGCTTGTGGAGCTGCAGAAGTTACTGCAGCGTATTCTGCTTCAGATGACGATTTCAGTTCAAAGACGGACTTTTTAGGCTTTGCTTCTTCCTTTGCACCCCCTTGACCTTTCGCCCCCGCACCGGCTAACCCAGCTGCTCCTCCTTTGCACCCCCTTGACCAAGGCTTTGCTTCTATACAGCACACATCAGCACATGCATGCCAGGTCTCTGTAGACAGAAAATAACCATCAGTACATGGCACTAAGGTGGTCAGACAGAAAGTAACCAGGTGCTTGATCTAAAAAAGTACGCACAATTCGCTCAAGCATTTCGTCGAACACTTGGTATACTAATGCAATCCACAACATTTTGAACAAAAAAATACACACAACTTTGTGAGTTATTTCGTCGAACACTTGGTCAACGCATACAATCCGCAACATTTTAAACACAGTCACACACCACATTCAAACTCATGTCAGATACAAGTATTCTTTAGACTTATCACATTGAAATTCACAATACAAAAACATAATCAACTTCGTGCAGCGATGATACCTTAGTATTCAAAAGAAGCTCAAAAATTGGTTAAGTAACCTCCATTGATGTTCACGAGTGTAGCTAATTATCCAAACATCTACAATTGAACGGTGGGAAATGGTGGAGAATGGTGATGAACGGTGGGGAATGGTGGGGAGCGATGGGAACAGTTGTGAAAGTGGGCGGATGTGAAGCTGACATTAGAGAAAGAAAGAAAAGAAAGAGATGAGAAAAAAGAAAATGAAAAAAAAATAGGCATTATATATGATAAGGAGGGGTGATTTGCACATTTTTCTCACTTTTCCACCAAAGTGGATTTTTTCCTAGAACCAATATATATATATATATATATATATATATATATATATATATATATATATATATATATATATATATATATATATATATATATATTAGTATACTTAGATTTAAAAGGATACTATCTTCAAATAATATTATATGAGGGCTAGGAAAGAAACTTGATTCACTCATCATGCTCATCTCAAACTTGTCACGCATGATCTTTGAGCGATCATTGTACATTTCTGGACAAGTTGAGCCAAATATAATTATCGTCGACAAATATTTGAGCAATGATGGGATGTGAATTTCGTTTCTTTGTGAAAAGCACGTTGTCAACCATTTTCATGGTATATCCATGTTTATATAAGAGAGCCTTTAATATGTCGTACTAAGCTTAGGAGGCTTGTTTAAGATCATAAAGTTCTTTCTTGAGTTTATATAAGAGAGCCTTTTATATGTCGTACCAAGCTTATAGATCAACAATTCCTGGAGGTTGTACTACATATACCTCCTTGTTGACAAAAACATTTGGGGATGCACTTTTCACATCCATTATGTTAGTGCTTACTAAGTTAGATTCTAAGAACACTACATGTCTAACATGTCTACTAACAAAGGGGTTTTAAGAAAGCGTACCTTAGCCTGAGGTGTTGCCTTAAAAACTAGAAGACGTGACTACCTTTGTTGTAAGCTAAGTAAGATGAGATAAGACTTGATTTTCCTTTATGAGATTAGTGCAATCGCTAATCATACTCCATTCGTCGGACTCCAAGTCGATTCACAACTATATCTATCTATCAAGACAAATGCTCAAGCATTTGGTCCCCAATATCTCATGGGTCCAAAGTTGTTAGTGTTAAACATTCCATGCATTTGTTGCATTTGGTTAGGATGTTGGAATGGAGGACACATTTCCCATCGTAAGTAACTTTGTAGTTGACGGTTATTCTAAGTTACGGGAAAGTTACTTGGATAACTTTGTCTTCTAAAGTTACCTCTCGGGAGAGGAGTTCTTGACCGAGGTTTAGGAACATTTGTTCTTCTAAGTGAAGGAGTCTTTGATCTAATATCAGGTTTTACAAAACCAAGCCCGGGGTTGACAAGGGTTTGTAAAAACTTTTGACTTCCTTTTTACTAGCAATAGGCACTTCTACATTATTAATAACTATGTGGCTCGATTTAGGGCTTAAGTTATTTTTTTAAAATTGACCCAGATCTGACTTTAGCACAAGATGGTACCACGGTACCACTAATTTTAGTGGTGCCGTCTGTACCTTTAGTGGTACCGTCATCTGCTATTTCAGATTCTCTAGGCTTTACAAATTTTACTTGTTTAGTATCACTTGTAGAAGCTTGGTTTGGGTCAAATCCTAAGCCTGCACCGGCATGTTCACTATACCTAATGTTTTCAAGCATATCATTAAGTGTCCTCGTTCCTTCTTCAAACTTAATGATTCTTAACGCATTTTCTTTGAGTTTTTCATTTTCTACTCGAAGACATATGCATGACCTACATCCAACGTCTATTTCTTTATTTTTCTCAAGTCTTTTTACTTGATCCTTTAGTTCTAAAATTTGCACTTCGAGTTCATGCAATGTTGCCTTTAGTGTTTTGTTTCTACTTATGATTTTAGAACTTACTTCACATAGTTTATTATATTCATCATATAGTATGTTATCATCTATTGACGAATTATCATTACTATAATAAGAAGAGTCGGAATGTACCTCATTTGAAGCCTGAGCCATTAGACATGTTTCGTCATTGGGCTTCTTCACTTCTTCTTCACTGCTATCACTCCAAGAGCCTCCTATGAAAGCTCTTTGGTTGTTGGTTTTCGGTGGTTTAGGACATTCTCCTATGTGGTGATTAGGATCTCCGCATCTAAAACATTTCCTATCACTCTTTCCTTTCTTCTCATCTCGGTTCTTTTGTGATGACTTCTTTTCATCACGAGGTTGTATAACGAACCTACCTCTTCTCCTAAAGAACTTTTTAAAGTTTCTAACAGCTAACGCATACTCTTCGTCTTCACTATCGGAATCCGAACATTCCTCATCACTAGACTCCTTTTTGGCTTTCAATGCTAGAGATCTAACTCTATCGTTTTTGCCTTTGACAATGTCAGAGTCTTTCTTGATTATCATTTCATGAACCTTCAAGTTTTCTATTAGTTCATCAAGCGATAATGTCGCCAAGTTCTTTGACTCTTCAATGGCGGTGACCTTTGCTCTCCATTTGGGATGTAAAGCCCTAAGAAACTTCCTAACATAGTTCTTGCTAGAATAACCTTTATAAAGAGCTTTAAGACTAGTAATAATAGTATTAAATCTAGCACAAGCATTATCAATAGATTCATCTTCCGGAATGGAAAATTGTTCATATTGTTGCACAAGAAGATCTATCTTGTTCTCTTTGACTTGATTATTACCTTGGTGAGTGACTAACAAAGTTTTCCAAATTTCTTTTGCCGTATTACACATAAAAATTCTTTCAAATTCCTTTTTCGGAAAAGCATTATAAATCATCATTTTAGCCTCATCATTTTTGGCTAATTTTCTTTTAAGTTCATCACTTTGTTTACTATAAGGAATTATTTCATCCCTTTTAGTTTCCAGATTCTTTTGAATCGGTTGAAAGTCACCCTCGGTAATAATATGCCAAAGATCAATGTCTTCTGATTTCACATACGTTTCGAATCTTGTTTTCTAATATATAAAACAATTGGTTTCAAAAAGTGGTGGTCTTTGCATAGATTGCCCTTCTTGATATTTGTCGAAATCCATTGATCGATTCAAGTTTTAAAATATAATTTATTTTAAAATCTTGCCTGACGTGGCTCTGGTACCAATTTTGGAAAACTAGAAGGGGGGGTTGAATAGTTTTAACCGGTTTTTAATTTGTTTCAAAACTTTACTTGTGAAAAACTTTGATTCGATTCTTTGGTGAAATCAATCAACACCAATATGAACACTAAACAATACTAACTAATATAAACAATAATTAAAAAGAAGAGAGATGGAAAGATCAAACCAGGACAAAGAGATTTATAGTGATTCGGTCATGAAGCTCTTCTTCGCCCTACTTCACTCCCCGAGTACCACACTCGAGAGTTTTAAGCACTATGTCAACAAAGCTCCCTTCAGGCGGAGAAAACCGTACAATGTCGCTTATCCTAATTTCCGACACTAAGCTAAATGTCGAGTACTAATCTTAGCTAGTACCAATCTACCACGATCCACACGATCCTTTCTACTTTACACAATCAACACACTTGACTCGATCTACCCGATCTACCCTTGATCCACTTGATCAACATACAAGCCCACAAGCTACAAGAGATCTCCAAGATCTCGACAAGATCACAATGATCTACTCTCACAAACTCTCGAAAGAAAAATGAACTTGATGTATGCAAGGATACAACAAGTATGTAACAAGTGTTACAAGTGCGCTAACTATAACTACAACACTTTGTATCTTCTTTGATACCTTGTGTTCTTCTCTTGCACTAGTAGAGGAATGAAGGTGATCACTTGGTTGGATGATTGGATCACTCTTTAAACAAAAGAAAACTAAACTAAATGATCAAGAAGAGAAGATGTGATAAGAGTATTGAACTCAGAAATATATGTGTGAAAAAGGATGCCCAAAAACTGTGAAGAGGGCTGGTATTTATAGGCAGAAGAAATCTGACCGTTATAGGTACACGGCACCACTAAATGTCACACGGTACCACTAAATTTAGTGGTACCGTGGTACAATGCCAGACAAGAAAGCTCCAATTTTTGTTTTTAGTGGTGAAAGTTTATTTGGCGAAGTTTGGAGCAGATTTTGGGAAATAGTTGTTATGATATTTAAACTTATTTTTCCAATAAAACATTTCTTAATATTTCAAAAATAACTTGTAAAGTATATTTTTGAAAAAAAATATTTTGTCACATTAAAAATGTGAAGTTTTAAACACAAATTCACTTCTTAGATCATTTGTCAAGTTGTAAATTTGTTTGTTCATACCTAGAGTGATTTGCGTAGAAATGGGATCTTTCGACTAAAAACTTGTTTACGTTAATTTTAACGTAAAGTGTTTTCACATTTTGTTATCATCAAAATGTGAAGTTATCGAAAGATATAAATAACGTTTTTAGAACATTATTTGCATCAACATGGAAGAAAAAAAAGGAGAGAGAGAAGAGGGTGGGAAAAAATAAGTGAGAGAGAATGAAAGAAATATTATTTTATATAAAAGGTGGGGGTGTTTTAGTCTTTTAACACCGTTAATAATAAGACAAAAAAGAAATATTTGGGAAAATATCTACCTACCATTGTACTTTATTATTAAAAAGTGGACACTTGTCGCACATTCAATGGAGTCTCATATTCGCACATTCGCAAATGACCATTTTGAGAAGAGGTGTTATTTTTGTTTCTTTTGAGGACCACAACTCAACTTTTTGTACTATTTTGAGAATTTGCTCAAATAAATTCAAATTCAAAATCCCAAACTCAATTGTTCACCTCCATTAACATAAAAAATGTCACTCACTCTCCTCACCATCATCATTATCATCCACCAATTCTTCATCTTCACCGCAACAACCTCCTCACCCGAAAACCTTATCACAACGTTGATATCAAAAAACATAACATCCGTACACTTACCCTCCCCTTCCCCCGAAATCATTTCTTCATTTTCGAACACCAACATCTCTCTCCTTGTCACCATTCCAAACTCACTCATTCCATCAATCTGAAACAACAACTCTTCCACCACATTAGAATGGCTCTCATCTCACGTCACACCTTTCCTCCCTCACGTGCGTGTCTCCGCTATATCACTCGGATACAACGTCACGGACGCTAAATTACTAAAACTACTACTTCCTGCTATTGACAATGTTAATGAAAAGGTTAAGGAGTTAGGGTTTAAGGGGGTAAAAGTTTCGACCACGGTGTCGTGGGCGTTTTGTAACGGCAGAGAGTCTATTGCGAAAGAGTTGTTGGATAGTGTAAGTGAAAAGAATGGGACTTTTTTTGTGAGTGTGGATAATCGTATTTACCAGTAGGCTGATTTCGATTAAAGTTGATACTGGATTTGTGTTGATACAGTATTATTCTTGTGGTATTGATTTGATGAGGTACGAAATTAGTTTAGATAATAACGGTGAGGTGCAGATGGATTATGGTGTCATTGAAACAAGGGTTTCGAAAGTAGAAGAGACGGGAAAAGGTTAAAAAGGATAAAAATCATGATGTGCCATTTGTTCTTTTGATCTGCGGCTGGCTTTTGATATGCATTTATGTCTTCTCACAGCGTACAGGTTAGATTAAGATAGAGATAGTCTTGAAAAACTTGGGTAGTTAAATTTGGGAATTTTGATATGTTTTTAGTGAGTTTTACTTTTGAAGTTAGTTTATTGTAATTAATTTTTAAGTTTATTTTTTCGAAGGAAAACGCAATGAATGTATTTTCCCCGGGTCGTGTCCCAACGAAGGTCGAATATCGAGTTTTTGTAACGGAGTCGAATTGTGTGGTGAATGTGTGTGAAAAGAGAGTGATGATTTGTGATTTTAATACTACGAACAATGAAATATTAAATGAAATCTACAAATTAAGCTAAGGGAACAATTAAACTAAGCACGTAATACTAAGAACGAAAATCGGATTTAAAAACGAACGCGACGACTTTTAAAACGTAATTAAAAAGTGAATTTCTAAAATTTAAGACCTAAAAATATAAAATTATTTTTCCTAAACTCTAAATATAAAAAGAAAATTTTGGGAAAAAGAAAAATATTTTTTTTTTACTTTTTATGAATTAAAAACTAAATTAAATTATTTAAATGATTTAAAAATAGTAAAACAAATGGGAAAAATCTGGAAAAATCTGAGTAAATCTAATTTTTAATTCTCTATCTAGGAAAAATAAATTCAGGAACTGATTAAACCCTAATAAGCAGAACAGTGGAAATAAGCACTATGAAATAAGCCAAAAATAAGCAAAAGTGAACCAAAAATTCCCAAAAGCTCAGAACTAGTGTAAAGGACTTGTTTAAGCTCAGAACAATCAATGGTTTTCAAATAGCACAGGAATTAATCAGAAAAAGCAGAAACACAGTAGCAAAACAATTGTAGTAGCAGTGAACAAACAGGCCAAATTGTAGATGAAAATTAAGCTAAGCAAAAGCTAATCTGTGAAAACTAGAAGCAGAAGCTTGAAGTTCATGTGACAGATTCCTTAAATTCCAAAAATCCCCAAAAGTTCTCAACAATTGCTAACCTAATTTGATGCTTAAAAAGATGAGATAGGACACACAAAAATTATGCTGGCTGAGCAGATGTGAGGGGGGCTTTTGCAGAACCTAAATAAGCTATCAAATAAGCCAGAAACCTGGATCCCAGATTATGAGCTTCAAACTTACTATACTAACTAACTAAAAACCAAAGATGAGGTTAACAGCTTAATTAAATAAGCCACTAGCTAACCTAGTTCAGCAGCTTAAAACCTGGTTCTGCACAAAACAATCTGTGATAGCAGTGTGGGAATTTTGGCGCAAAACTTGTGTAAACCTTGACCAAAGTGAACCAGCTTTTGCAAACTTGTTTTATCACCTAAAAGCAACACAGAAATGCCAAAATGGGAATACCAATAAGCTCAGCTTATGCTGAGCTTGTTAATGCAGTTTAACCTCTAATATTCCACCTATGTAGTCTAAACATCCAAATCACTCACAATAAACTTATTAACTACTACTAACAGCTAATAACACTAATTTAAAGCAAATCCAAAGTAGCTTAATAGGTAAGACTACAGTAACAGACTTAATCACCCCTAACTGTTATCTATCCAAACACTCCTTTAAAGTTCTATTTTTGAAATTATCACTACAACTACTAGATTAAGCTACATTACCAACTGATCTATGATTTCCTAGGTTACTTAACAACTAATAATCAACAATCAACAATCAAATAGCACTTGATCTAACAAATCTCAACTGATGCAGAAAATTAAACCTTAAAATGAAATAGAACTTACAAAATCATCCCTTAGCTAGAACAAAGGGATTTTCCAATGAAGCCTATTTTTAGATAGGCCAAGCTCTTCCAGAATAAGCTTGATCTACCAGAAATTAGTCCAGAATCATCACCTTGATTCAACAGTTGACTTTGGTTGACTGTCTGTTTGACTTTTTGGTATTTGAGTATCAAATATGAAATAGACCTTAACAAAAGCTTATATTAAGCTACAAAGCTTATATAAGCTCAACAAATTCAGAAATCAGCTTATTGAAGCTGGGTTTTTAAAATTATCTTTGGATTTTTCAATATTTTTTGGTTTTTGGATTAAAATCAACAATAATGAAGAATGAAAGTTGAGATAAGCTAAATATGATAATAATAAGCTACTAAAACAGAGAATAAGCTAATAGAGAAACTTAAAACTCAAAGAGAATGGAATCAAATTAAAAGGAAGCTTAAACTAAAATTTCATTAATCAACTCTTTAAAAATTACAAACTGAAAAGTGAAATTACAAACTAAAACTTATTTCAACAGCATAACACTATCTAAAAAAATTACATCCAAATGAAGGAGATGAGGTCCTCTATTTATAGCCCGAGAGAGAAGGATCTAGACTCTGCCATGTCACCAATCCGTGGCTATTTGTGCTTCTTCAAATCAATCTCATCCATCTGATCATTTCTTGGACGCCAATCTTGCAACCTTAGCCCTTGGATCAAATCTTGTGAGGTGTCATATCCAATGAAATGCTGCCACGTTGCCCAAGCGTGTGTTTCTGTGCTTCTCTGACATCTGACACCCAATGATTGGATGAATATACCCTTAATTGCTGTAAAATCATACGGTTAATGATTAGGGTTCTTGTAGGAATAGTAAATTTCTGGGTTAATATTGGGGAAAGGGATAAAAGGGTTTGGCGGGTTTGTTTGTTTATTTATTTTTATTTGACCAAGTTATGTGACCGGGTATAGAGTGTGGGTTTGGATCGGGTATTGGTTAATGGTGATGGGCTGGTTGAATTGATTTGGGCTCGTGGGTTATGAGAATGGGTTTGGGTCTATTTCTGTTGGATTTTAAGTCCGGATAATAAGGTTATGGATATTTTTAGTTTAACAAAGATTCAAGGACCAAAGTTGTTATTTGCTGAAATTCCAAGGACCTTTTCTGCCACTTTTCCAATCCAAGGGCTTCTTTTGTAATTTGATGAACTTTGAGGATTGACTTTGACATTTTGCTTCCCAACCTCGGCTTTAAATATCCATTCCATATCTCGTGCTCATTTTCCCGGTTTTTGCTTGTTTTTGTCCCTTTTTCTCGATATCCGTTCCTGCACATAAACAAACTCAAAAACACAAATAACTTTGGTATTTTGGTTAGTTTTTGGTCGTTTTGGTCTTAATTTGGTAAATAAAAGGTATGTGAATAAGCACATACCAGTCATCATTTCTTTCGTCACTTTTGAAGTTGTTTGATTTGTATTTGTGATTTTGTTAATGGTATCTTTTGAATTTACGCTGTTTGTTTCTGGATCGTCTGAAGGAGAAAGTATATTTGTGCCTTTGAGGATATAACCATGAGTAATTGATCCGTTACAATAGAAAGTTTATTCTTGTTCATGTTAGTGTGTTAGGAATATAAATATTCATATGAAGGTTCGGTCACCCCGAGTATCTATTTAGCATATCACATAGCTCGTAGGCTTATTTATATAAGCTTAGTATTATTAGTATTATTAGTTTTATTAGATTAGTCGTATCTATATTTGTGGAGTGGGTCGGGGCTTTCCCCACTGTCAGCTCACTCCACAGCCCACTAGGGGCACAAATATGTAGAAGTATATAAACCCCTTCCCACACATGGGAAGGGTTGGAACTCTTGTCACATTTCACATAGTTAATCTAATATTCAGGTTTTTCTCTCAAAGGGTTCCCTCTCTCTCTAGTTCTTATCATCTCTCTAACTATGGATCTAATCTTCCACAACCCAAGACCACCCGAATCATCCACACAATCAAGAAGGTTATTTCCTACAATTGGTATCAAGAGCCATGGTTTCATCTTGGTCAGATCTGTGGTCAAAGGCTGTATATTCGGTTGGTTTCATCTAACTCAGATCTGTGGTCAAAGTAATTATATTCGGTTGGTTTCATATTTGGTCATTCGGTCAAAGTAATTATATTAACTCAGATCTGTGTTCAAATTGATTGTGTGTGATGGGATTTAAGGTCTCAATTTTTTTTGGTTCGAACCGTTATATCCTACAACTGTTTTACCCATTTGTTTGCTAGAATATCATTTTTTATATTCATGGTTTCTTGTACGTTGTTAGAAATCCATCAGAAAGAGTAAAACAAATGATATACGTCATGGGCTGATTGTACGTTTGTTTTGCTTGGGCCCAAATGGATTTATAACTCTCAACCAACAATTGTTTGTAACTCATTTCTAAATGGCTTGTGGTCTATAGAAAATCTGGGTTTAAAAGTTGGGTTAATGTGGTCAAGAATGACTGAATTTTTGGGCGGAATACTTGGTCGGAATCTCGTCGTGTTCTTGGCAGCTGCTGGTGTAAAATGATGGTGTTCTTGGAGGCGGTTTGTGTCAAAGAATGGTGTTCATTGTATGCGGTTTGTGTCTTCTTGGGAGTGAAGTTTGGACTGTAACCAAAAATGGATAATGAGGACAAAAAGTACGAAAGTGACAGGTTTGACTGGTCAAAGACGCGGTTTGTCTATTGGCTCACAGACTCGGTTTGTCTGTTTAACCCTGGACTCGGTTTGTCCATACAGTCAAGAACTCGGTTTGTCCATACTATCATGAACTCGGTTTGTCTATTGGTTCACAGACTCGGTTTGTCTGTTTAACCCTGGACTCGGTTTGTCCATATAGTCAAGAACTCGGTTTGTCCATCCTATCATTAACTCGGTTTGTCTACCATATAAAGCAACAATTGAATTGACGTTAACGAGTTATCAAATAACAAACCGAATAACAAACCGAATGATAGATAAAGAAGAAGATGAAGCAAATTAACAAACTATGACCACTAAACCAAACTTAACCACAGACTATTTGAACCTCAGCCACAACCAATCCAACACAAAACCAACTTCAAAAAACCTCACGACAACGATGATATACAACTGCTCTCACCAAGACTCAAATGAAATGTAAAAACATCAATTGATCTCAGTTATCTCTTTTTGTGTGTTACCAAAGCTTATCAGACTTTGAAGGTCATATAAACAAAAGAGAAAATCATCATAGATCTGTTAATGAGATTTAATTCATTTCTTTTTATCCGAATATAAAGAAAGATTAATAACAATACTGTTATAATCAATCTTTGATTCGATTCAATGGAACACAACAAGCATACAACAATCTACCTGAGACCGCGTTGTTTGAAGAATCTTAGCCGACACTTGTTCTTTTGTCAAAATACCTTGTTTCGTTCGAACAAAACAAGAAATGGGTACCTTATTCGGGCATTTGTTCGTGTTCGGTTAATATCAAGGAAAGAAATCATGGGACGATTTTTGTTGTATCCGATCAACAGGTTCAAGGTGGGAGAAGCTTGGTTTATGTGATTTCATTGGGTGTTGAGAGAGAGGTGTGATAGCAGTTAGATGAGCGAAGGGGGCGGATTATTTAGGTGTGATTAAGGTTAAGTGTTGTTATGATTATTAGGGTTTGGGTGAGAAGCAGGTGAGTGAGTGTTGGGTGATGGGGGCGTAAATTTTAATTAGGGTTATGAGGGATTAGGGATTAAGTGTATCTTATACCCTAATTTTTGGCTTATGACCGATTATTGTTGGACCGGGTCTTAATAATTTGCATATTGGATTGGAATTTTTCATTGGGCCCGGTTTTAAGATTTACGTAATGGACTGGGCTAACATTATTTGTTTGGCTTTTTGAATCCACAATGATGATATCAAGATAATGGGCTGAAATGTGATTCTTCAAATGTATTTCTCATACATTGAGTGAATTTTTGGTATAATTAGTTGGTGAAAAATGAGTGGTATTTTGGTCACATTAAATTTCACAAGGATATCCACGTCACGGTTAGTATTTGGGTTTATGAACGTCAACGCGGTTACAGAGTTGTGGATTTAGCAGTGTTGTCCTAGTGATGCCTTCGACTTGAGTGAGCCTGCAATTTGATATTTGCAATTTGAGATACAGTTGATTAATTACAATTTGATTGGTTGCGATTTGTCAAGTTGCGTGTTTGACTTATTGCGACTTGTCGGATTGCGATTTGACCAGTTACGATTTGACGTTGCGAGTTGACACTTGCGAGTTGACTAATTGTGATTTGGCTGATTGCAATGTGACTTGTTGCAATTTGACAATCTGTGACTTGGCCTGTTGCAATTTGATCAAGTTGTGATTTGACTTCTGTGACTTGATTTTCGACGATTGGTATTGCACCTCACTCTTGGGTATTCTGGTTGATTTCACGGTTTCTCTTGTAGATTTTAGAAAATCCCGCGAAAGATTCGATTTCTCGGTTTAAATCTCAAGAGCTGTAAAATCCCGTGAAATTAATTTTGGACAAGTAGGCTAGACTTGGATGTAGACATAATGAAACTTACGGGGTTTGACTGCTTTTTTGGGATAAGTTTGTGCTTCAAGATCAGCAGGAATTGGGAAATTATGGTAACTTGGTTGGTTTGTTAATTCACGGGTTGGTGTACTTAGTGTCACAAACATCTCGGGGTGGATGGATGCACGATGTTTGTTGACCCTTGCTCAAGCGTATTTAAGGTGATTAGACCTGGATTTTCAAGAAGTGGATATATACAATAAAGGATGGAAGGTTGGGTATATATCACTACCTATATTTAAAGGAGTTACGTTGTTGTGCTCAATATAGGTTCTAAATCACAATTTGCAATTTAAGGTGATTAGACTTGGATGTTCACGAAGTGGATATATACAATTAAGGATGGAAGGTTGGGTATATATCACTACCTATATTTAAAGGAGTTACGTTGTTGTGCTCAATATAGGTTCTAAATCATAATTTAGTGCAAGTTTAAGTCGCGGACTTGTTCTTTATCAAGCTTCATCAAGTGATTGTTGTTTCTCAAGCTTCTAATGGGATTGTTGTTCAAGATCTTCTCAAGAGGTAGTCAGGCTTAAAGACAAGAGGTGATTTGTTTGGAGACGTGTTTTAACCTTTTACTCACTTTAAAGTCATATGCATTTCATCAAGCGGTTGTGGCATATTACGAGCTTCAATGAATTGTTAATCTTCTAAACCATTGATGATGAGGAAATCAAGAGGTTACTACAAGAGAGTCTTAATCACCATCTTCGTTGCAGTAGTTTCATTTGTCTCTTTCCATGTTTTGTGCCTGAGAAATTCACAAACATCACGGACTCTCAGCTTTGGCAAAAAGGTCATTTCATGTCCTTTTTGAGGGGGAGAATTCTCGCAAGTTTCCTAGAAGTTCCGTCTCCAGCAATGTGAATTTTAGCGGTTCCGGTTACAGCGGTTCAGATCGTATCGGTTCAGTCTCCAGCGGTTTGAATCTTAGCAGTGTCGGTTACAGCGGGTCAGATCGTAGCAATTCAGGATTCAGTGGTTCAGTCTACAGCAGTTTGATACTTACTGCTGTGCAGTTAGTTCTTGAATTTATTTCTCAGATAAATCTCAAGAACTGTAAAATCCTGTACACAGTTCGACAACTATTCCACATCCAAGTAGCTGGGTCAGACAGCTTTGTTTGATAGGACTGACTATGAGTCATGGGCACTTCTAAGAATTAGCGCATGTTTCTTCTCTTTTTGGCTAGTCAACAGCACAAGACGATCACGAAGTTAATCTGGCATTCCTTATTTGAGATTGAAGCTGAATTTCACGAAGGCGTCTACTTATCTTATCTTGAAGTCGGGGTTGGTTGGATGCATGACCTTCAATGATAACTTGCTCGTGCGTAAAATTTAAGTTGAAGACTTGGGTTATCTAGTTACCAGTAGTAGGGGTAACTATCACTTAAGAGTTATTGGAGTACTCAGTGTCACACGTCAATGACGATGTCGATAATCGCAAGAGGTGTTAATGTCTCATACTTTGGTTGGGTATTGAGCACTTAGAGATTTGCTTGGAGCATTAATTCTCTACACCGTTCTTCCAACATTAGTGCAAGCTTAAGTAACAAATTTGGGGACTTCTACTTCAGTTTTCAGTATTGGTATATCGGGTTTCCTTCATCAAGTGGTCACTAATCTGTGTTCAAGGTTGGTTAGTTGGCCAAAGGTTTTAAAAGTTGTGATGTGATCTGTAATCTTCACAAGATATTCTTTACCCAAACTGATGTTCACCTAAAACCAAATCAGTCACGCCACATTCAATCTGTTACTGCCTCACGGTTTCTTCTTGATTTTGTAAAATCCCGAGAAAGAACTTATTTTTCGGTTTAAATCATAGATTTGTAAAATCCCGTGATGATGGACTATGCGCTCTTAACCATGATCGGGTTAAAACCATTATCAAAGTTCAGTTAAAGCATCATGAAGGGCTAGATTTGGGCATTAACCACAAGACGTGACTACGGCGTTGATTCATTATTATTTATTTGAGGCTGAAGTGAAATTTCATGGGTGCGTGTACTTAGCATCTGAAGATATCGGGAGGTTGGATGAAGATTCTTCGAGATCCTTGTTCGAGCTTTCAATACAATGACAAGGACTTGGATATCTAGTTATTTTTTCTTTCTCCCTACTACAAAATAACTATCACTTTAAGGAGTCACGTTGTAGTGCTCAGTGTCACACGCAGTTGTGGATATCCAAGAGGTGATGTACGTCTTATACTTGATGGTTGGTTGGTTGAAGAGTATAGAGTACTTAGGGATTCGATGTTGCACGAAGTCTCTACACCGCTCTTTGTCACGCATTAGTACAAGTTTAAGTCACAAGTTCGGGTTATATTACTTCAGTATCAAGTTCATCATATTGGGTTTTTCTCCATCAGTGGTCACGACATCAAGCCGACAGAATGATAATGGGGTTGGTAACGAGTTAGATGAGAGAAGAAGTAAAGAGAGAGAAATGACGTCTGTACACATCAGTGCAGGCCTCGTTCTTCATCAGATGACGTCTGTACACATCAGTGCAGGCCTCGTTCTTCATCAGATGACGTCTGTACACTTCAGTGCAGGCCTCGTTCTTCATCAAATGACGTCTGTACACTTCAGTGCAGGCCTCGTTCTTCATCAAATGACGTCTGTACAAGTCAGTGCAGGCCTCGTTCTTCATCATAATGACGTCTGTACATATCAGTTCAGGCCTCGTTCATCAAAGAAAAGAAAAGTGTACGCTTGAGTGCACTTTATCTTCTAAAGAAGAGGAGTCTTCTTATTAATGGCCATTTTCATCAACAAGATTCATGCTCTTTCCGTGCTTATTCAGTCTTCAAGTGGATCGGCGCATATTGGAGTATATTTTTATTCACGTATTCAACCAAAAATTGCAGTTGACAGGCATATGCAATTTTTGAGGGGGGGAAAGGGTGAATAAACAACATGTCAGTCGTCAAGAACCGTCAAATGGAGACACTTACCGTTGATGGTATTCATATTCACTAGTTCAATCATCAAAAATTGCAGTTGGAAGGCATATGCAATTTTTGAGGGGGGGAAAGGGTGAATATTAATCTACATGTTGGTTGATGATTGAGAAATGGTCATACGACTCCTGAATACGTCAGTTCAGGAGTCGTGCAAACCATGTTTCTCCAACACTACTTCTTCCGTATATCAAGGTGTTGAAGAACATGGTCATGGAATGCTAATCGACAAAGTCTCACGGGTTGGTCTAATCAGCAACAATGGGTTTCTAGTCAATGCTTCAAGTACACGTCATCAGGCTACATGTACACATCATGATGATGATTCCGATTAATCGTAACCATCATGGGGAGAGAAATGTGTACACCAAGGACGCACAACAGGTTCACGTGATCAGGGCTTAATATCCAGGATGGATAAATACTGTAGATGATCAGTGGTTCAACTTGTTACCTTGGTATTATCGTTTCACTGCTACGTTATGTGCTGATTAATCGTAACCATCAGGGGAGAGAGAATGTGTACATCAAGGACGCACAACAGGTTCACGTGATCAGGGCTTAATATCCAAATATGGATACATTCTATAGATGATCAGTGGTTCAACTTGTTACTTTGGTGCTATACGTATGACTGAAGAAGGTCGAGTCGTCAGTCTATTCTACGTTCTCTGTTGGGAGTTATCATCTTATGTGTATGCTGCGGGCTGATGGGTTACATGTAAGGTTACTGGAAGGCATTGGGTGAGATGAAGATGATTGGTATTCTGTTCCTCCACATTGGGCAATCCTGAAGAAGGTCGAGTCTACAGTCTTCTCTACATTCAAAAATTGTTGAGCTCTTTTCGTACAACTTGATATTTAACTTAATCCCATGACAGTTCTTGTTTGATGAGTTGTGGAGTTAAGTTAGGGTCAAGTTGTTCTGTAGTTTAAGGTTTGGTTCAACTTGATTTTAACCTAATCTCATGACAGTTCTTGTTTGATGAGTTGTGAGGTTAAGCTGAAATCAAGTTGTTTCTGGGCTTAAATTTGTAGTTTAACTTAACCTCATGACAGTTCTTGTTTGATGAGTTGTGAGGTTAAGCTAGATTTCAGTTGAAGCTCAACTTAAACTACCGAAAAGATGCATAAGGTTTTTGACGGCGTCACTCAAGGACGGGAGTGTCAGAAGATTAAAGACGGCATGCATTTGGTTATCAAAAGACTTCTTCATATTTCGGGCGTTCATCCAAAGTCTTCTTGCTATTATGGGTGTTCATCAGAAAGGTTGTCAGATTGGGGGAGAGCACTAATTAGGGGAGAGTGAAAAGCCAGAATCATTCCCTGATTGAAAGTGCTCACATTGCTCTTCAGCAAGTCAAGTGATGAATGTGGTGAAGATTCAGAATGCTGAGGAGTAATGGTTTCTGGTTCGTATCCTTGTACATATATACTTATTCATATTATATACCATCTTGTAAATAGATACATAGAAAATCTTGCTAATTGTAAATAGAGAAACGTAAAGCCAGAAAAACCATAAAAATTGAAAAATTAGAAAAGACCAAAAATAGTTTCACCTAGGCATGTCTTCTGTTTATCGATAACATTTACGGACTTAGAAATGTCATTCAATAATGGCACGGGTCTTTAAATGAAGCTCGAGCAGAAGTTAAAATGGATTGTTAAAACATGTCTAAATGGCTTGCTATTACTTTAGATAGCAACCCGCGCTTCATATTGGGGAAAGCACGTCGCCAAAAAGACGGCTGTTCCTCCAACTGGGTGATGTTCACCTGGGCATGGATTACTTCATATCCATGTTTCCTGATTTGATGTACGTTTCAGTGCATCATTTCTTGTAAAAGAAGAGAAATCTTCTTAGTATAACAAATAGTTTTCATTCTATGATTCTTCTGAAAATTATTTGTGAGACACTTGGTGAATATGTGTTGTATGAAATTTGTTTATACTTGGATTATGCATAAAATTTGTCACTCAATCAACGACTACAAAACCTCATGACAGTTCTTGTTTGATGAGTTGTGGGGTTAAGCGTGATTTTAGTTGAGGTTCAACTAGAATACGGGTCATTGATTGAGGGGGAGAGTGAATTCAAATTTTATATCATCAAACGGATTTATTGGTTAAATCATACTTGTTAGAAATAGGTTTTGTAGTTAATGGGGAATTAGTTGAAGAGGATCTTGCTTAAATATATCAAATGACCAAGTGTGTTAGTTGCTAGAAAGTTTAGGATATTATGTGCAACTTGCTTATAGTATCCTAGCTTCATATAACTAGAAGGTTCATTTGTATCTCTTTGGAATCCTCGTTTAATCCCCTAAACACCTTAAGACTCAAAACCTAAAAGAAGTTAGAAAACCAGTTGTGTTTGATGTTTTTGAATTCTCCACTGGCATTTGTATGAACTAAGTGAATGAGTTTCAAATGTTGTTTGTCTCTGCTGCTTAATTGTTGTTGATATTGTGCATATGTTCTCAGGATTCGCTTAGGTAGATTGCTATTATGTTAGAATCATGTTCCTAAGATCCTGAATTAAATATTGAAATTCGTGTGAATTGCCATGTTCATGATTGCTATTTGCTCTTCATGCTAGATAGTGGTTTGACGTAGTTCCTGATTGGGGTTTGATTATAAGATGAACTTGGTATTATAATGTGGCAAGCTGCTGAAGGGTAGCTATTAAGGAATAGTGTATCTGTATGCATGTATATCTGTGTTGATATTCTTATGCAGATTCCATAGCCAGAATGAATGTGCCAGTTCCCATTCTAACCATTTGATCAGACGTTCAAACTCTATTGATTGGCTCGAAATTCACCTCGACAACAACATCGGCAGCAACAACAACAACAACACCTTCACCTCCACCACCATCATTTCAACAAAGAAGTACTTACTCAGATCTCGCCAAGTGGGGATCGACAATACTTGAGAAGATTTGTTGGTGGATGGATAATCGATGTTGACCACTGACTCACTCAGAAAAGCGGGTGATTATATCGTCTGCACAAAAAGGTCAATATCATTTGTGTCATAAAAGTTATCTTGTGCATAATGAGCAGTGAATCTCCCTCTTAGATTAAGGGGGAGCATAGTATGTTTCATCATCAGAACATGTTAAACCTGACCACATTTTCTCCCATATTTTCTAAAGTATTTAAATCAATTGGGATCACAAATCTCAAAAGGTTTGAAATTTTTGATCGGGGGAGAGAATGTGATTTAAATATGAAACCTGATGAAAATGTGATGTTTTGGATTTAAGTGTAAGCTCTCCCGTATGTGTTAAACCATTTTATATATCAATGCACATATTGAGGGGGAGCAAAATGTTTTGGATGTGTAAGTAAGCTCTCCAGTAAGTGCTAAACTCTTTTGTATACCAATGCACTTATTGAGGGGGAGCAAAGGATTTGGCATGCATCTTATGTGAGCAAGGCTCAGACTTCACCAATGAATTGACGAAACTTGAACTGTCATCAATCGAAAGGATACGTCTTGGCCGGGTAATAATTTCAAGCTGGTCTAACCAGTGATGTAAGCGTGTCTCGAAAAAGACGTATCTAAGTAGAGTGTACCATTTCGAGAAACTTTCTGTGGACTTGACCAGGCCGGGTAATAATTTCAAGCTAGTCTAACTAGTGATGTAAGCGTGTCTCAAATCGGTCATGTTCACTGAAAGTTGATCAATTCAAAAAGTGCGAGCTCTACCTAACATGTGCAAATTTATAAAACAATCTACCGAGCACATGTTGAGGGGGAGCATTTGAAAAATATAAAACTCTCAAGTGTTTGCAAAAATGTGTTTCAGAATCATGAACACTTTGAGAGATTTTTCAAAGATTTGGTTTGGCAATCGTGGATGAATACCAAAGACCGACCATTTTAATTAATGTATGGAGTTATAAGGATGGTTAGGTTAGGCTCAAGTTCCCACGATCCCGCCAGAGCCGGAGGGATCTACCCAGGGACAATCCACTAGTTAGTGTAGAAGTCCTTAGGTATGATTAAAAAGGAGAAATGTGTATAAGGGAAGAGTGCCGACTGAGATGGAGCTAACACTGGAATAAACCCAACAAGGTGTTAGTTATGAAGTCTCGGTAAGAACTGAAGGGGTTGAAGAATGAAAAAGAATTGTAAAGATAAAGGGTGAAAAGAAATAGCCCTCCTTACAACTTAGGCAGACACCGGGTCAATACATATGCTGTCAGAATCACTTAGTTGATTGCTGGCATTGAAGACAAAGTATCATGGACCCAGTGATACGCTGCACAACCCTCCCTAGCCACTCAAGGTCCCTCAAAGGATTCTTGTTTCAATTGTCACGGAGTTCAATACATTCCTATCGTCTCTCTCACTCCGAGTTAGATGATATTGAAAAGGTGGCAGTTCTCTCCAGCCTCCGCTCACTAAATCAAAACGCACTATCGAGTCTAGAGCCACGAGATGCATAATAAGATCTCATAGGAACACGAATTATTTCTACACTGGGTGTTCAACATTAAGGACACCAGTTGTTAACTTAAGAGTCCTACGCAGGTCTTAGCAATCTGCCAGAACATTTATGAGGGAATTTACAAATGTAATTCTCAATGATTGAATGGAAATTCCTGCCAGGGTCAACATCAAGCAGCCCTGAAAGCAGCTCACTTCGGTAATTCTTTATGGATTACGCTTAGTGGTCTCGGCGGTTTTTAACGGTCTACAGTCGTGGAGTGATCTCCAGCGACTCTCCTAATCGTTGATGTGCTACGGTTCGATCTTAAAAAGCCCTCTGTGGGTTTTCGATTAGGAACGGTCTTGGTAAGGATTAGAGAGAGTTTTCACACTATGCTGTTAACAATCTCGAAGTCCAAACCTGTAAGTACCGGTCGATTTGTTGCTAACTGTCTTATGCAGGAACTTCTGGCGGTTGTAGCTGTGGAATGCTGTAGCTGGTTGCTGTTGTAGCTGGTTGCAGAAAAGATGCCAATCCTCTACCACATGTTCACACTACATCATCATTGTAACTCAACAAAGTCATGATCAACCTAAAAGACCTTTAACACGGCTTCTGCAAACTCTGATGCTAAAGATCATGACACCAAATAGTGTGAGCATGTCGGCTCAAAGATTTACACATCACATGGAAACATATTGCTGAAAGATGACTTGAAGACAAATGTTGGATGATAAACTCGAAGAATTCTCAAAGATCATCCAAGACAACAGATCAGTCATCAAAAGATTACTGCTGAATGCACAAAGTTTCAAGACATTGAAGAATCAAAGACTACGAGCTATGAAGACATGATCAGAAGACAAAATGCTAGAATTCAAGTTATTATTTCCGGGGTGACCTCCCTTAGGGGGAGATTGTTAGGAATATAAATATTCATATGAAGGTTCGGTCACCCCGAGTATCTATTTAGCATATCACATAGCTCGTAGGCTTATTTATATAAGCTTAGTATTATTAGTATTATTAGTTTTACTAGATTAGTCGTATCTATATTTGTGGAGTGGGTCGGGGCTTTCCCCACTGTCAGCTCACTCCACAGCCCACTAGGGGCACAAATATGTAGAAGTATAAATACCCCTTCCCACACTTGGGAAGGGTTGGAACTCTTGTCACATTTCACATAGTTAATCTAATATTCAGGTTTTTCTCTCAAAGGGTTCCCTCTCTCTCTAGTTCTTATCATCTCTCTAACTATGGATCTAATCTTCCACAACCCAAGACCACCCGAATCATCCACACAATCAAGAAGGTTATTTCCTACATAGTGCTTGTTAGCTGTTATTGGAATGATAAATTGCTAAAGTTGATATGTTTTGAATTTGAATGTAAACTGATAACAGAAACTTTTTGCTATTGTAACGTTGTCCTTTCAATTTCAAAGTCATATATTCTACGACTGGATTCAAAGTCAAGTAAACTACTCCAGTTTCGATCATATGGTTAGTTTACAGTTTTCAGTTTGACTATTTCGATTTCACTTCCTGGTTTCTACATTACTGAATGCAATCAAACGAGTGAATTGTGTTGAACTCTTCTTATGATTATAATGTGTGTGTTTCTCAAATTTGTAGATTATGTAGCCTTAAACATATAATGGCAAATTCCAGAACCAATTGCAGATTGTTAATTTGTCATCTGTAGTTTTTGTACATGGATGCACAATTTCATTTATGTCATTTTGTTTCATCTTAGGCTTCCAAGTGGGAGTCCTGTTCCTTTGGATTTACCCTGTAAAGAGGTTATCTTAAGCGTCTCATTCGTAGCTGATTGTTTCAGCACTACTTACTACAGTTTTATCTGTATGGAGTTCCTCTTGATGTGAACATGGTTTTAGCTTTCACTATATATTGAACAAAGCTCAAGTGTTAACCTTTGATAAAGTTATATAGTCCATGAAAATGTTGGGCATTTTGTTAGTTATACACTTCCCCTCCAAGTTATCTTTAGGCGAATGTTATTCGCAGTGTATAGGAACACGATAAACCACTTTATGGAACCTATTATAGTCAGTACAATATATGTGTTGGGCTAATCTTGTTTGTTGTACAAGAAGACATTGCGATAATGTAATGCAAAAAATGTTTATCTTTTCTCTTCAAACAAATCCAGTATATAATCTAGGAAATTAATTTAGATACGGTTTGGGTGTGTTTAGTATTGTACCATGTCCCTACTGGTGGAATGAGTAGTAAGATGTCCATTTAAATTCAGAATATAAGGTCGATAAACACAATGAATTTTACCTATCATTTCAATTTGTTTCACATTGTACCATGAAGTTTCTTAACTAAAACAAGAACGTGTCAATGCTAATGGCTACAAACATTGGATGGGTAAACGTAGCTGGGGTCTATAGGCTTCCAACCCGTATATTTGGAAATGGGTCAATTTGGGTACAATATCAGGTCAAACAAATGAAAAGATACTTAATGTTCTTCATTTTCCATACCCATACTCATACCACAAAATGACTTGTTTTAACAAACCACTATGACCCGTTACAACCTGCCTATTATGCCATTTTTAGTTGATGGCTACTTCAGTGATTATAAGAATTTAAGTGCCATTAGTTTTTCGAATAGAGTCAAAAGCGATATAGTGAGAAACAAGAAGATCAATGATTTTCTAATTATGTCTGATTTTATCAGCAATATAATGTCAGAACGCAATAAAGTGTTCTTGGTTCTCTGCAAGGCTGCAAACTATTACGTTTTGAAATAATAATCCAAATCAATTGATGCAATTTTCATAGTAGTGGGAGACGATTAACTTTTTCCGAATGCATACTTGTTTCTCCTAATTAAGCTTAAGAAATTTTCCAAAACGTGACATACGTACAAAGATCGACTAAAAAACTTGGGAAAAATGAGAAATTTCAAATGACATACATTGATCCACTTGAAGACCTATCACGAGACCTGGTGTGATGTATACGAGTTCATCTATGTTGGTGTATCTGTACTTACTTTTAACTCGATGCTTTGTGAACGTGAGAAAAAACAATCAAATGCATTGGCCTCTGTATACTTGAATGGAATGACACATTAACACCATAACTTCCTTAATACATACATCATAACCATAAATCAAAGTCTTGAACATTAGAGCATCTTCGCTCGCACATCAGTGTCATATCATCACATCCGCCGGCCACTTTCTCACCTCTCTTACCCGGCAATTGTCAGTGCTACCACTACCCACTTTCTCACCACTTAATTATGCTTACGTGTCGCTTGAGTATATAATCGTTAGAATACACAAATAGGAAGATTAAAAAGTTTCATGTAACTAACATGAATACGATAAACAATAAATTTTTTTTGAGTAATTTGAATACATTTTGAATCGATTATCCCTTTAAAAAGCATTTCTAATTATGAACTAACTTAATATTAATACATACCTTATTAAAACTCACATACCTTAATTATATATGTTAAAATTATGTATTTATAGAAATGATTGGATTTTATCTTGGAAACATTGTTAATTAAAAGATGCTTAAACAAAACCTATAAGGTTGTTGTTAGCAAACCCCAAAAAGAATAAACAAATTTTAATTTTAATTTTAAATATAAACATTTATCAAATGTTTACTATTCACCAAATACTAAAAATTTTACAAAAATGGCAATAATGGTCCTTAGGGTTTACTTACGATTACAAAAATAATCTTTGAAAAAGTGCAAACAAGGTCCCGACCTTTTTACTTTTGATTATAGAAACGGTCCTTCAGTTAAATCTAAGGATTGTTTATGTAACAAAAATCTAAAGAAATGTCCCTCTGGTTTACATGTGTTTTAAAAAAAGTCCCTAAGTTTACAAACGTCACCAACTATACCACAGAGATACCAATAAGTTTGTTAACCACACTAGGCATTATAGAAATAAACAAAGTGCAGATTAAATCTAATAGCATCTTGACCAACATACATTGCCACTAATACAATTAGACAAAATCAATCAAGTTACTTAAAAACTAACGAAACATAATTCACTTTCACATATCAACCATTTGATTTTGCAAACAATGACAATGTTAACAATAACAAGCTCACATATAACCTGGATTTTAAAGAGCGTGTGGTTGGGTAACGGGTCAAAACAGGTACTTTCCGGGTCAAACTGTTAACAGATGCACTAATATATATAACAACATTCTCAAGAATCCTCATTTGAGAAGCTTATGCTTAATATCTTATTTCCTCCCCAAAAATTATATATAACAACATAGAAATAAGGTTATCCAAAAACCACTAAAGAGTTTAAAAGCATTTTGAAAAAACAAAAAAACTGTTAAGGCCCTAAAATAACCTTACCCAAACACCCCTAACAGCTTATTACGACTTAAAAAGTGAAAATAAGCTCTTAAAAATTATATCTAGCATAATGAGTTGAATGTTGCACAATCAACTAGGACAAACTGTTCATATAGAAGTTGCGTGTGAAAACATTATCTGAGAAGTTATCATAAAAGAAGTAGTAGCTTAATATTATGCAGAAAAGCTCAATACGTACCTCCAGGCATCAAGAAAAACGAGAGCTGCTTCAGGTGAATGATTTGTTTCAGGATGAAGGGAATGTATCATAATGAAAGCGGACATAAGTTGACCTAATAATCGGTACAACAAACAATAAACTTACATTATCGTCCTGCAAGTCTATAATAGAAAGTTACGTTATTCCATGAGGCTAGGTTTGCAATTGAAAGATAAGAAGTAACCACAACCACACATTTCAGATGTACCTATAAAAGTGAATGCATCTTACTTAAAATTTTCCCTCCTAATTTGAAATGTGTGGCTAGAATTACTTATCACCCTTCTCATTTTAATTATTCTTCTTACTTGATCTCTTCCCTATATATATATATATATATATATATATATATATATATATATATATATGAGGTATTAAAATGTTGTGAAAGATAAATTAGTCAACGAGAAAATTCCAAAAGTAGCCCAGTTGCCCCACGTTACTCCCTTTTCTAGACCATAAAATATTTCCCCAAATAGACCGGGGCGACTTTGGAATTGGTCTACCAATTTAATATAATGACACGTGTCCCATGTAGTACTATTTTGTCTTTAGTATGTCTTATTGTAAATTACATATATATCCTCTTCTTCATTTGTTATTACATATATACCAACCACCCATCACCACTATTAAAACCCGCTGAACCAAAGATAACCGTTTAAGAAACCACCATTTAAACCAACCGATCAAATCCCTCCACCATTAAAACCCATCACCACCATTTAAATAAATCAGCCATTAAATCCAAAGTCACCTCTTGTTTCTTTTGTTCTATTGTGGATGGAGCAACTTTAAAGAGAGACTCAACATCTTTAATTGTCAAGACAGGCTGATCTTGGTTCTCTTTGTTTCCACTTATAAATGAACCACTATGCCGACTCTTATTCAGTTTATATAAGCTCTCTGCCACAGTGTCTTTCACCTATCATACAAAACAATATCAGTAAATATTAAAAAGCACCTACATTACTTGATAAATCTATCAATGATCTTTTTGTTAAACATATAAACATGTAACTGATTTTGGATCTAATTGAGTGCTTGGAATTGTAGTGATTTTAGATCTATATTGTTTCTGTGATTGATTTTGGATATAGGGTTTATATCAAGAAATTGGGTATTTAAGTTTTAGTAATTGTTTTTATCAATTGATTGCGGGGATTTGTTTGGAAAGTAGTTATAAACACTCTATCATGTTCAATTTCATTTTAAACAATTGCATAAATTGTTAATTGAATAAATAGGGTTTCGAATGAACATAGGATAAATTTTGAGTTTTGTTTGTTGTGTGTTAAAATTGATAAGGGGTTATGCTCGAATTGGTAGTATACATGCTCGTTCATGTTTAATTTGTGGATAACAACAATTTTTTTGGTCAAATCTTGATATGGGTGGCGTTTTAGTGGTGGTCGGAGGTTGGTGGTGGGGATGGCCGGAGGTTGGTGGTGGTGATAGCCGGATGTTGGTGGTGGTGGTGGCCGGAGGTTGGTGGTGGTCGCTGGAGAAGGTGAAGTGGTTTGGTATTAAGATGATGAAGAAGAGGGTATATATGTCATTTATAATAAGACATAATAAAGACAAAACAGTACTACATGGGACACATGTCACAAATCTAGCGAAGTCGCCCAATTCCAAAGTCACCCTGGTCTATTTGGGGAAAAAATATGGTCTAGAAAAGGGAGTAACGTTGGGCTACTGGTCTACTTTCAAAATTTCCTCTTAGTAAACGTTTGTAGTATGTACACTATATATTAACAATTGTATTGTTTAAAAAACACATTAATGACATTAAAAAAATTAGGAGACATAATCATAATTATGTTATGGTTATGTATGGCAACGGGCTTATAGGTGATTATAGGGGATTGAGCTTTTAAAATAAGTTTTCTTATAAAACAAGTTTTGTTTGTTACACATACTTATGGAGGCTCATGGCTTAAAACATAAGCCATAAGTCTCTATAAGCACAATCCTATAGAAAAGAGCTTATAGAGTCTTATAGTTAGTCAAATTACTTAAATACTTTTCAAATTATAATTAATTAGCACATAAAAGCTGAAAATATATTTTGAATTTAATTTTATGTGATTTTATATTAATAAGTTTCAGCTCCAACTAATCCATCAAACAACTTTATAAAAATTTAAGCTTCAGCTTTTGGCTAGCTTCAGCCTCAACCCATTGCGCCAAATATACTTTCGCCAAATATACGTGTCGTCGGTTATAAAATCCCCTTATTTATGGGTTTTATCATTTGTCCACGTTAGGTAAAATAAGAAAGCCAATTTAGACCATTAGGTATCATGGCATACCAAATCTTCTCATTCGGGCCTCACGGGGTGTCACGTCACCATGACATACCTCCTTTTACAACCCCCCTTCCCATAACATACCACAACTTACTCATTTGGGCCCCACCACTATCTATTTTTATTTCTTTTATTCAAATATCAAATAAACTAAATTCATTTCATAAAAATAAGAATACAATACATCAAATTTAAACACATATTAAACATAAACTTACGATACGAAAAAAAAAACGATACGGGACTTAAAAAACAAGATACAACAAATCACAAATCATACAACACCTCCCACACCGTTAAACATTTCATTCATCCCATTTGGGGTGGTTTCTCAAAACCTTCCACACGTGAACATATTAGAAGCTTTTCCCCTCAAATCGTTGTTCAAAAATGGCCTTTGCATTCTTGAGTATTTCACTGTCATTTTCTCCACTTGTACGCTGCAAATGTTTGTAAATAGCGTTGAATTTTTGACATTCAAGGCTAAGTCTTGTCCATTTACCCGTGACCATATTTTTGTTACGATTCTCACCGTTAGACTGATTGTTGAACATGTGTACAACCTGGTTCCAAAAGGAGTTTTCATTGTTGAATCTTGGGTCTTGTGAAACTGCAACCCAAACTTCAGCTAGCACGTTTTCTTCTTCTTTAGACCAACGATTATTCATTTCAGATGTGTGAAAAATATTTGAAGTTTGATATACAAGTGTGTGAAAAATAGCCAAGAATGGTATGGTATTTATAACCGTTTGAACTTTCAAATTCAAAATTCGAATTAACAAAACGAGCGGGATATTTAAAATTTAAAATTCAAATTCAAATTTAAAAAACGGGTGGGTTATATTTTGAATATAAAATTCAAATTCGAATCTAAAACGGGCAGGATATATGTATAACCGTTTGAAATTCAAATTCAATTTAAAAAACGGGCAAAATTTCTAGCCTATAAATACCCCAGAATTCTCACACTTTTCTCACACACAAACACATTCAAACTTTGAAATTCAATATCCAAACTCAATCATTCAAAGTTTTGAAATTCAATATCCAAACTCAATTCCTTTAATCACTGCAAATGTCTTTCAAAAAAGATTTCTCCCAACAATTCCCCAGTCCTCCAAATGAAGTTTATCACACTCCACCAGAAGATATCTTTTCGGTTTTTCAACCGGAAAATGAACCGGTGAACACTCCACCGGTTGTCGAACAAGAACCAAATCCATTTGGTCTAACTAAAGATGAACTCAGACAACTGGAGCAAGATAAGGAAGTCCGGCGAGAAACAGAACAACGTGAACTAGAAGAGGAAGCTGCTCGTTTGGAGCAGCAAGCTAGGGATGAAGAAGAACAGAGGAAGAAATGGTTTGACATAATGGAGGCAAAGTATTATGCCGGCGAGTTCAGATCATCTTCCTCCAGTGAAGACGGTTGGGTCTCAGATGATTCCTTCAATTAATTTGTAGTTTCATTACCGTATCGTAGTTTGTATTTCATGCTTAATGTAATTTTCATTCGATGATTAATGTATTTCTCCTTGTTAACTCTTTCTTCTTCCTCAGACGCAACACACACAGTTCACAAAATACACACACTTCACAAACACTATTTAAAAAAAAAAAAAAAAAAAAAAAAAAAAAAAAAAAAAAAAAAAAAACATTTCATATATATATATAATACCCCACTTGTCAGAAAACTTGACTCGTCGTCTGCACGAGCAAGCTTCCTTCGGCGAAGCATGGCGAGGATGGTCGGTACCAAGGGGAGGAACGGCGAGGGTTCCACGTTGGCACGGCGAGCCACGAAGAACCCCACACCGTATGCTCTTAGTGACTTGTTTTTCTTCCTTATCTCTCTCTTCGCGTGTTTAACCATTTAATGATCATATGGATATAGTCACATTTCCATCCTAAACAACAATTTGGAAAAATATACTAGAACACGTTAAAGCGGTTATTCAATAATTTGCTTTTACTTAAAAGAAACTTACAATATTAACCTATTTGTAAATTTTCAAATATGACTCTCAGACTAATCACATTCTTTAGTACATATACACTTAAAAAGACTCTTGCACTTGCCAGTAGAGTGTTTGTCCCAAGATATTTCACATTTCATTTGGCACGCTAGCTTAAAGCAAATCCCTGTAAATTCTTTATGACATAGTTCTTTCGCTTCCTCGGGTATCACATCTCCTGCAATGATGCGCAAATCATATATTATGTTACATATTAAGTTACACGATTAATAAGAATAACTCCGGATATGTTTGTAAATAAACGAAAAAAAATACTATCACAAACGAAACAAAAAGTACCTAAAGAAACGAATGCATTTGCAACAAGAAACAAGACTAAAATGGATATGTTCTTCATAACAAGACCTTTTTAATAAACTTTCAGTGAAGAAAAGTAACTTTTGAATGACTTATTCTCGTGAAGAAAATTCTAAAGGTATATATACAAGTTAAATGTGACTTAGCTTTAAATGCATTTAATATTTACTAAGTAGTTGGTAAATGGCAATCTTGAAATTTATTATATCATATTATAGCTAGATTATTACTGTAATATTTTTACAATATATAATAGAATGATGATTCTCTCTCCTAATTTTTTTAATGGCATTAATGTGTTTTTTAAACAATACAATTGTTAATTTATAATGTACATACTACAAACGTTTACTAATTTATTTTTCACAACATTTTAATACTTCATATATATTTTCAGAACAAAAATAAAAAATAAAAAAATAATAAAAAAAAAGCGAGAACTGCGAGAACCCCCTTTTACTACTAATAATACATAATGTACACCATATCTATGCAAAATGGCATTTTAGAAAATATATGTAATATAATTTGGAAGTTAAATTTAAATTAAGGGCAAGATGGGAATTTAATATTCCATAAAGATGGGAATTTTATACAAACCCTTCTTATGTTGTCACAACAGAGAGTTTGGTCAAATCGTACAATACGCGATGCACACCGTATAACCCGACGACGCGTGCAATGATTGTAAACACTAGTACAAAAATGGGATTTGGTCACACATGTTGTTTTTCGAACGGCCACACAGTAACTTTTTTATGTGACTAAATGTATCAGAATAAAAGAAACAGCCACACTTGATCCGACTTGTGTGACCATTTCGTCTTTCCAACTGAGGCTACAGTCACACATTTGAATATTTTCGTGACTAGAGGTATCTTGTAAAATTTTTTTTGATTATTTAGTCACATATAATTTGGAACGTGTGACGGATACAAATAAGTTTGAAACATTAGTCACACTAATATATATATATATATATATATATATATATATATATATATATATATATATATATATATATATATATATGTGACAAATATATGTCACACAATTAAATAGTGTGACCAAAATGCATATATGGTCACATGAAGTAATTGTGTATGTGGCTAAATCATATAGTCAAGTTTGTCACACATTATTTAAAAGTGACTAAATCATATAGTCAAGTTTGTCACGCATTATTTAAAAGTGACTAAATCATATACTTGTGTTGCACTTAGTTTTTCCAAAATAAAATTCCCCTCTCAACTTTTCATAAGCACCCCGCCTAAATTTTTCCCCAAAATCAAATTGTCCTCATTCTCAAATATTTCATTGAACCAAAACTAAATAGATCTGGTCTTCTTCTATCTCAAGCCTTGACACCGGTGATGTTTATACAAACAAGTACAGGTATATTTTTTTACTTTTCATTTCACACAACCGATAATACTTTTAGTCTTCATCTTCCTTATACCTCCTCCGGCGACCACTCCTTTTTCCACACTCTCCTCACCAACGCCGCCGCTCGCACCACTACCACACTCGCACCAAGACCGCCGCTCGCACCACCACCACATCTTCACCTGCATGTGCATCCACCTTCTTTAATCAGCTGAGTAAACGGGATGTTACTAATGCTTTGTTAGTTTTGGATTATAAAACTGATTAATTGTTGGTTTTGATTCTACTATTGATTGTTGGTTTTGTTTCTACAGGTCTTCTATTATATGCCCTTTTCGGTGATTCATCTGCTTCTTAAAGGTGCAAAGAGTGCTCCCAAAAATATGAATTTGAAGGTACATCTTTGATTTCTCATGTTTTTGCCATTTTTGTGGTGATTTGTTGGTTGTTAATATGTTTTGGATTTGCTGGATTTCATTTTATGAGTTTTTTGTGGTGTTAGATGTTAAAGTTTGAAGGATTGGATTGATGTATGTGGCTGTGTTCTAAAGTTTTTCTTTTATGTTAATTCACATCTTCCTGGTTATTTCTTAACCTTGCTTATTTGTTGCAGGGAGTGCCCTACCATTCGGTCCCGAGAAAGTAGAAGCCACGCCGTGTTGATCTTTATTATTCAAGTTGGTTCATCAAACCAGGTAATTATATTTTTACTGGAATAGGAATGTACATTTAAGTCGCTCTGGAACTAGTCTTTTACCTTATGTACTTAAGAGCTCAACTTAACCCAAATCACTAAAACCGTTGCCTCATATATGATGGATATTTTCTATGACAGTGGAATCGAAGATTGGGAGTGACCAGCCAGCATGTGAGGTGACGTTCTTCCATCACGAAGACATGGGCATCCCATGGGAAATTGCAAAATACGGTATAACGAAGATGCAAAAACGGAAGAAACTCAAGTGGTGACCCAACAAGAGAACCAAGCGGTGGTAGCAAAGCTGTCGAAGTTTCTAATATTTGATGGAGCTGTTATGCTTGCCTGTAGTATTGACCGTGGTCTGTTGACAAAAGGCGTTATATTGGGTGTTGCCAAGAGGTTTGCCTCAGTAGGGAGACAAGCATACCCTAGGTGTAACTGTTTCTGAATATACTTATACTCTTTTGTGATTATGTTACATGAGCAATAATTTTACCGTGTGCTTATGATTCTGGTGTGTTAAATAATCTTAAAACGGGATTGGTTTCTTTAATATCTCGAAATATAGAAACAAAATGGTGCATATTAATTAGTACTACAATTGTTGTTTGGTACCAAATTTATAGTTTGATTAATTTGTAGGATCAAATGAGAATATGATATTATTATGAATAACGTTGGATTTGGACTGTGATTTATGATGTATTAAGTTGCACATCATAAGTTCTGCTACAATGTGACATGGAGTTATTATTATGCATAGATATTGGCGGATCTACTTAGCCCAACAGATGGTTTCATGTATGTGAGGAAGCCTAGAAGTTTTGTTTTCCAATATCCAGATCACCAAGTGAATCGTTTTTTGTCTTTTTTATGTTTATATTATTATCTGTAAATGCTCTTTCTATATGATTATATATGAAAAAGTTGCATTTAAGTTGTAAGCATAATGAAATGGAGAGACATGCGAAAGGCCCAAGCTAGTTATAAATTGCAGCATTTTAAGTTGCGTTTAAGTTGTAAGCACAACTTTAACAAGAGAATTCATACCTGGCTGGCAGCCTCTTAACCAAATTCACTTCTACAAGTCCTAGTGTCTAGTAAATTTACTAGTTTAAACTTCCGCTGTGCATATATGGAGTCATACAAGCTGTTTTTTTGTCTATTAAATGTAAATAAACAAGATGGAAGACCTCTCAGAAGCTTGTTAACGTCATGAAACATAGTTAGTAGTGTATAGTTTACCGGTTTACCATGGAAATGCCATATACTTATCCAGCTTGACAACACTTTAGCCTATTCTAAATCCGTAGTTATATGTACCCTTAGTTATATGTTAATTCACTTTCAAGATTGACCAACTGAGATTTAATCAGTGATGCTATGTGAATTGTTAATTCACTTTCTGTTATTGTTGCATGTTAAGGCGTTTATTACTGAAGTAAAGGGGTCTTAAGCTATATAAGCTGGTTAGACTGAACAGAGGTTTACTTTTTTTTTTTTTTTTTTTTTTTTTTAATACAGCAACTACTCTTGAAGTCAATCCCCTCATGCTTCGAGTTGAAGTGCAGAGCTTATAGCTTACTAAGCCAATGTTACCATCATGTTGGAGTTGTATCTTCTAAAAAACAGCTATTAAATAAGGGATTGGAACTCACTGCAACCTTCGGGGAGGGGTATGCATTCTTTGTCAGCTTAAACTAAGGGATTGAGATCAAATGACTAAAGTGGAGCCGTATTCCCATTGTGAAGGTCCGCTGGAATTCCAAGAGAGGACCCGAATTCACCTGGGAGCGCGAAGACGAGTTCAAGCACAAGTACCCTCACCTTTTTGAAACCGGAACTGATAAGTTAAATTGAAATCCGGGACGGATTTCCCAATATGATGTATGTGTTGTAACATCCGGTAATTTTCCAAACCATTTTCACTAGCCGAATATTTATTTTTGCATCACCTTAGTATTTGAACCTTTCCTGAACTTAATTGAACTTGAGAAACGCGAGATATCTTGAGAAACGTGAACCTTATTCCTTTATTATGTCAGCACAACCTAGAAAGCACGAAATGAATCGAATTTGCCAAATAAATTAATTTCAAGAAAGTTATGCTTATTTATACTCGTTTTTATCAGAAAAATTATTTCGAGAACAATGGCGCAAGTTTCATAATTTTTCGAGTCCGTTTGGAACGTCAAATGGGTCCCACAGTGATTATTGTAAAAGTTTTACCAAGTTGACACTTATAACCCCACCCACTAATTTACACCACACACCCCTCTACTTATTTTTGTCCACCTTTAGTCCCTGTGCTAGTATATAAGCCATTTTTCTAATATTTTATTCATAAAAACACACACACACACATCACACAATATTCTCTTTTCTCTCCCACTCTCGTCCGACCACCATCTCCGACCAACCACCGCCGTCTCCGGCCACCACCGTTGCCGGAATATTTTCCGGCCAACCACCAAATCATACCAAAACATAGATCAGGCCCCCCTGATCATATTTGGAAAGTTTGAAGACCCACAGAGTCCGTTTGACCCATGTTCGAAGCACTACCGCCACTACCGCCATCACGCCACCACCCACCGCCGCAACCCTACCTCCTTATCTCTCCTTTTTGGTAACCCACGCGCCCTATACCTTTCATTTCTTTTAGATCCGAAAACCTCAAATCCTAATTTTTATATACGAACGTTTTTATTAATAAAACTTGTTAAACCTTTTTGTTTTAGTTGAAAATCGTGTGGATCTACGTTTATACGTCGCAACTCGCCACGACTCATCACTGAGTCGCATGGCTCGTGTAAGCTATATCAAATCATAAAACGTGTGATTCTTGTGGTTTTGATCCGAATTTAGAGAGAGAAAGAAGAGAGAAGTTGGAACCTTGAGGGAGAAAGTGAAGTTTTAAGATTAAAATGTAGTGAAGATCCAACCCTTCCCATGTGAGGGAAGGGGTATATATAATACAATATTAGACGCCCCGTGTGGGCTATAGAGTGAGCTGAAAATGGGTAAAGACCCGACCCACTCCACGAATACTATAATAACTAAACTATTACTAATAATCCTACGAGCTGCTTAATGCTAATGAGTACTCGGGGTGACCGAGTCTTCATATGAATATTTATATTCCTAACAATCTCCCCCTAAGGGAGGTCACCCTGGAAATTACACTTTGAATTCTCGCATTTTATCATATGAATTTGACTTCCTTGCTCGTAGTCTTTGATTCTTCAAAGTCCTTAGTCTTTGTACTTTCAGCAGTGAACTTTCGATGACTGTTCTTTTGTCTTGGATGATCTTTGAGAATTCTTTGATGTCATCATCCAACATACGTCTTCAAGTCACCTTCTTGCAGTATCGTTTCCATGTGATGTTGTGATCATTGGACCGACATGCTCACACTTTTCTGGATCATGATTTTCAGCATCAGAGTTTGCGAAAGCAGTGTTGAAGGCCTTTCATTTATCATGATTTCTTGGATTATGATGATGAAGTGTGAGCATGGGGTGATGAATCGACATCTTTTCGGCAATCAGCTGCAACCGTCAGGGATTCCTGCATAAGACAGTTAGTAATAAAACGCCCGGCACTTATAGGTTTGGATTTCGAGATTGTTAAAAGCATAGTGTGAAATTTTTCTCTAATCCTTACCAAGGCCGTTCCTAAATCGGATACCCCCGAGAGGGTTTACAAGATCTACCGAAGTACATCAACGATTAGGTGAGTCGCTGGAGTTCACTCCACGATTGTAGACCATTTTGAAACTGTCGTGACCACTAAGCATAATCCACAAGGAATTACCAAAGTGACCTACTTTCTGGGCTGTTTGATGTTGACCCTAGCAGGAATTTCCATTTAATCACTGGGAATTACATTTGTAAATTCCCTCATAAATGTTCTGGCAAATTGTTAAGATCTGCGTAGGACTCATAAGTATACAACTGGTGTCCTAAATGTTGAACACCCAGTGTAGAAGTAACATGTTTTCCTATGAGATCTTATGATGTATCTCGCGGCTCTAGACTCGATAAGTTCAATTTAGGTAGTCGAAGACTGGAGTGGTGTCTCCTGTTTCAATATCAACATAGATCGTAATGAGCGGTCGATAGATTATGCAGGGTTCCCCGTGAGAATGAAACAAGTTCTTTTAAGAGAACTTGAGTGGCTAGAAGGTTTAGTGCAGTTCGTCACTGGGTCCATGATGTCTTGTCTTCAATACCGGTGTCACCTTAGTAACAGCCAATAGAATATGAATTGAACCCAGTTTCTGCCCTAAGGTTGAATAATTGGAGGGCTATTTCTTTTCACCCTTTCTCATTACATTTCTTTTTAATTCTTCAACCCCTTCTTTCTCCTTTCTCATATTACTCCTTTTTTCCATAATCATACCAAAAGACTTTCTAATACTAACTATTCGGTATTGTCCTTGGGTAGATTCCTTCGGCTCTGGCGGATCATAGGACGGTTTTTCTAACCTTAGCTACCTTATAACACCATGACTATCCTATGTTACCGTAAACCATTTATTTGAAAAATCTCTCAAAGTGTTTATAATTAAGAAACACTTTTTGCCAACACTTTGAGAGTTTTGAACTTTTCAAATGCTCCCCCTTAACATGTGCTCAGATGTTTTTATTATAAATTTGCACATGTTGGGTAGAGCTTGCACTTTTTGAATTGATCCACTTTCAGTGAACATGACCGATTCGAGACACGCTTACATCACTAGTTAGACTAGCTTGAAATTATTACCCGGCCTGGTCAAGTCCACAGAAAGTTTCTCGAAACGGAACACTCTACTCAGACAAGTCCTCTTCGAGACACGCTTACATCACTGGTTAGACCAGCTTGAAATTATTACTCGGCCAGGACATGTCCTTTCGATTAATGACAGTTTTTGTTTCGTCAATTCATTGGTGAAGTCTGAGTCGCGCTCACATGAGATGCCACCAAAGATGCCACATTCTTTTTGTCACCACAAACCATTTGCTCCCCCTCCATATGTGCAATGATATACAAAAGAGTTTAGCACATATGGGAGAGCTTATATTTAAGTCCAAAATATCACATTTTTATCAGATTGCATATTTAAATCACATTCTCTCCCCCGATCAAAAAATTTCAAACCTTTTGAGATTTTGTGATCCCAATTGATTTAAATAAGTTTAGAAAATATGGGAGAAAATGTGGTCTGGTTTAATATGTGTGCTGATAATGGAACATTACGATGCTCCCCCTCAATCTATGAGGGAGAATGTTAGTGTCAGGTATGATAGATTTGGAAGATTTGAATTTAACAAAAATCATACACTGACACATAACAACCACATTTTATTCACTGCTTATTATGTACAAAGTGACATGTTTTGATGATATGAAATTTTGAAATCATCACTCTCCTCCTCAATCGATGACCCGTCTTCTATTTAAATAGCTGTAGTCATTGATTGAGTGATAGATTTTTTTATGAAAAGTTCAATTCTGATTGATATTCAAAAATCATGGTACCACCAAGTTTAGCACAAATACTTTCCTGAAGAATCATAGATGGAAAAGTATCTGTGATGTAAAGAAGACTTCTCTTCTTATACGAGAAATGATGCACTGAAACGTACATCAAATCAAAGAAACATGGATATAAAGTAATCCATGCCCGGGTGAACTTCACCCAGTGGGAGGAACAGCCGTCTTTTTGGCGACGTGCTTTCCCCATAATGAAGAACGGGTTACAGTCTGAAGTAACTGCAAGCCGATAAGACATGTTTTAACCGTTTAATTTAACTTCTGCTCGAGCTTCATTTAAATACCCGTGTCATTATTGAATGACATTTCTAGGACCGTAAATGTTATCGATAAACAGAAGACATGTCTAGAAGAACTATTTTTGGTATTTTTTGTATTTTTCTGATTTTTATGGTTTATATAGGTTTTATATTTTTCTCTTTTCTTTTTGGTTTAAGATATATACAAGTATATACAAGGATATGTGAAGCACATCCTTTACTCCTCTTTTTCTTCTTGAAGACACTTGAGGGTTTCAGGTGTCAAACTCTTCATGCCAAGTCACGGGAGAATAAATTGGAACCGTTCTCTCAGAAGTGCCTTAGTGAAGATACCAGCCAACTGAAACTCTGTCCTCACAAAGTAAAGTTCAACAACCCCTTTCTCAACCTGTTCCCTTATGAAGTGATTCCGGATATCGATGTGCTTTGATCGGGAGTGTTGGACATTGTTGCAGCAAAGAGCAATAGCACTTTTGTTATCACAATACAGAGGAATCTTGTTGTATGCAAAACCATAGTCCGATAGTTGTGATCTCATCCGTAGGATTTGAGCACAGCACGCGGACATGGCAATGTATTCAGCCTCTGTGGAAGATATAGACGTACACATTTGCCTCTTAGATGACCAGCTTACTAACTTTTCCCCCAAAAACTGAGCACCTCCCGACGTACTTCGACGAGTATCTTGACACCCCGCATGGTCTGCATCTGCATAGGCCGTGAGTTCCATGGTGGTGTCCTTAGGATACCAGAGACCCATGTGAATAGTTCCTTGAAGATATCTGAAGACTCGTTTTACCACCTCTAGATGCTTTTTGGTGGGCTTGACTAATACCGAGCACACATGCATACTGCGAACAAGAGATCTGGCCTACTAGCGGTGAGATACATTAGGGATCCAATCATGCTTCGAAACTTAGTTTGATCAACCGGGATCCCAGAGAGGTCTTCATCCAACTTCGATCTCTCAACCATAGGAGTGTCAACAGGATCACTTGAATCAAATCCAAATTTTTTCAATATTTCATTTGCATACTTGGATTGATTGATGAAGATGCCTCCGGGACTTTGAGAGATTTGTAAACCTAAGAAGAATGAAATTTGTCCCATCATCGACATTTGGAACTTAGAACTCATCTCTTTAGAAAACCGATCACATTCTCTAGGATCAGAGGAGGCAAAGATAATGTCATCTACGTAGATCTGAACGTGAAGTAGATGTTTGCCCGTTTTCCTAGTGAATAGCGTAGGATCAACAACACCTTTGGAGAATCTGTTTTCCAGAAGAAACTTAGACAAAGTATCATACCACACCCTAGGTGCCTGCTTTAAGCCACAGAGGGCCTTCTTCAAGCGATAGACGTGAGTAGGATGATCAGGGTCCACAAATCCTTCAGGTTGACTCACATAGACTTCCTCTTTTAAATCACCATTTAAGAATGCTGTTTTAACATCCATTTGGTAGACTGTCATGTTCTGACTGGCAGCATTAGCGAGAAAGATTCTGATGGCTTCAATTCGAACAACCGGAGCAAATGATTCTTCAAAGTCTATGCCCTCTTCTTGTCGATACCCCTTTGCAACAAGCCGTGCCTTATTTTTCAGAACATCACCATGCTCATCGAGTTTCACTTTGAAGATCCACTTTAGAGCAATAATCATTGCACAATCTGGAGGAGGCACTAATTCCCATACTTCAAGTTGATCAAATTCATGAATTTCATCTTGCATTGCATTAAACCAAAAGTCTTTGGACATGGCATCTTTGAAGTCCTTTGGTTCGACTTTGGATAGTACGGAATTGAAGAAACACCACAGTGCATCGGTGGCAAGTTGCTTTCGTGTGGATACCAGACGAGAAGGATTTCCTATGATGTTGTCAATAGGGTGATCGTTGGTCCATTTTCTGAGATGATCATGTGGTTGAGGGTAGTGAACTGATGTTGCCGTGTTATGATCCCCTGAAGAAGATGTCTCAGCAGAAGATTCAGGAGCAAATATATTCTTGAATGGAGCGTCATCAGCAGGAGCAAAAGGATTCACTTCAAAAGAATTATCTACTGTAGAGCCTTGCTGTACCAAAGGAGATTGAATGTTTGATGATAATGGTGAGTGACTGGCAGATGGTGCATCTTGACTGATTAAGACAGATACCGATGGACCCTCTGAATTTTGTGGAACTGGAGCATCAGCAACTGGAGGTACAGGTGGAGCTTCCGTTGTCGTATCAACCGTTGGTGGCTCAAAATATTCATCAAACATCGGATCAAACAACTTCTTCAACTCATCACTGGTAGGGGGTACATAAGGAACTGCAGGAGTGGGATTATGTACAAGACCTGAACTGATTGGTCCAGGTGACAAAAGATTAGGAGCGCATCCAGAACTAGTTTGTCCAGGAGCCATTTGCTCAGTCAGCTCATCGAATGTCACGTGAATAGTTTCCATGATTTGTCGGATTCGTTTGTTGTAGATTCTATATCCCTTGCGATCCGGTGCATACCCAACAAAGAAACCTACTTCTGCTTTAGCTTTCAGCTTTCCCAGATCTTGACTGTCATTTGTCGGATAACACAGTGCACCGAACACACGAAGAAAGGAAAGATCTGGTTTCTTGCCATGTATCAGCTCATAAGGAGTTTTGTTGTGAGGAGTATGAATCAAGGATCGGTTTTGGGTGTAACAAGCAGCAGCTATTGCCTCTGCCCAAAGAAACATTGGAGCCTTAGAAAATATCAGCATGGTTCTTGCAGCTTCCACTAGAGTACGATTTCGTCTTTCAACAACGCCGTTCTGCTGAGGAGTGCGCGGAACACTTTTCTGGTGAGTTATGCCAATACCTTCATAAAATTGACTGAGTTGTTGGTTAACAAACTCGGTTCCATTATCTGTACGGATGATTCTGATAGTTTTGTTGAGTCTCACTTGTAACTGCTTGATAAGTTTGATGATAACCTCTGGAGTTTCGTCCTTGGTTCTCAAAAACTTCACCCATGTAAACCGAGAGTAGTCCTTGACCACCAAAAGAACATATTTCTTCCCATTGATACTTTGCACTCTTATTGGTCCGCATAGATCCATGTGAAGGGTGTGAAGAACTTCCATGATGGTGTTGACAGTTTTGGGTTTGTGCGTATGCTTCTTGCTTTTGCCCAGTTGACAGGCAGAACAAAGATGATCTTTTTCAAACTTTAATCTGGGCATGCCTCGTACAAGATCCTTGCGAGAAAGGTCATTTATGGTGCCGAAGTTTAAGTGATTTAAACGACGATGCCAAAGCCAAGATTTAGTCTTTGAGGCCTTTGAAAGTAAGCAAATAGGAGAGGACCTCATCATTTCTTCAATAGAGACGGTGTATAAATTGGTGCCACGACTGCCTTTAAGTAGATCAACACCATCCAACTCTCTGACGAAACATGTGTATTTTCTGAAAGCAACTTCAAGATCAGAATCACAAAATTGACCAACGGAAAACAAATTCTGCCCAAGTCCTTCCACATAGTATACTGATGAAGCGAAAAGTGTACCGCTTTTAGGGGGTCATTTAAGCCCTAAATCGTATTTATTTGATCAAATATTGCCCTAAATCGTTCCTTTTGTCATTTTAGGTACTTTGGAGAAGAAATCTGGAAAAGGAAGCATTTTGGACGTTTTTGGAGCATAAAAGTGAAGAAAACGACAAAGTCTCAAAATCGGCTGGAAAAGTACCTGTGATGGCGTCAAGCCCCAGTGTGACGCCGTCAACCCTTGACGCGCCAGAGAGGATTTTGGAGGATTAAAAGGGGACGGCGTCAAGAAGGCCATCAAGAAACCCTAACCGCAGCGAGGTGACGGCGTCAGCTCTATAACGTGACGCCGTCAGATCTGTTTTCCTATATATATTTTCATAATTTTTAGTCATTAGTGGGCAACTTTGTGAGGAGAAACCCTAAGACGATTTTTCTGCCATTTTTAAGGGTTTTATACCCTTGGATCTCCCATGTTCAATTGAAGATAAGTAATCAATTAATCATTCAATATGTCTATGTGTTGTTTGATTATATCTTGTTCTTGTCTTTTATTTAACATGCTAGGCTAGATTTATCTTGTGTTTGCTTAGATCTAATGAAACCTAACTATTGATTATTGGTTGTTAGTGTGTTATTGATGCGTGGTTTTGCGACCTTACAACAGGTTTTACCTCTCGAGGGATCTCAAGAGGCTTACAATCCCCACCAGGCAGTGTACCTGACCGATGTAGTATAGTGTAGTGGCAAGTACCGGGGGATTGATCGTTCTCTAGGGGAATAGTGTCGTTAGGATTGAAAAACTACTCTAATAGGTCTAAGGGTGAGGGAAGATTCTTTTTGTATTTTTTTATATTTTTATGAAAGCAAGTAAAATCTCGGGTTTGAAGGAGTGGGCAGAATTAGTTGCTAGTCAACTAACCCAAATAACTACAATTGCAAATAAAATAAAATAACTGAAAATAAAAAGGTTGTGGAACTTATATGGAGAGAAATGTGTTTACTTAGATTTCCTTACTCCCTAACTATCTTTTACCGGTTGATTAGTGTGTATTAATTGCGTGGATGACGGGTGTATTCCTTAATACCAATTGTGGGGTGGCGTACGTACTTCCCCAACTCTACAAGCTCCTACTTCACTCCTATGTCGAGCCGGCTAAGAAGCTCCTAACATGGGATCACTAGAATTCGCTCATGCATTAAATACAACCATAAAAACCTTAGTACGCATTGGTTCATGTTTCTTAAGACGTTCAAGCAAGTTACCGTATAGGAGGTTAGCCAGTTTTCTTAAGCTTAACATCGATAAACAATCATCCAATACAATTAATAACACACCAACAACCAATAATCAATAGTTAGGTTTCATTAGATCTAAGCAAACACAAGATAAATCTAGCCTAGCATGTTAAATAAAAGACAAGAACAAGATATAATCAAACAACACATAGACATATTGAATGATTAATTGATTACTTATCTTCAATTGAACATGGGAGATCCAAGGGTATAAAACCCTTAAAAAATGGCAGAAAAATCGTCTTAGGGTTTCTCCTCACAAAGTTGCACCCTAATGACTAAAAAGTATGAGAATATATATAGAAAATCAGATCTGACGGCGTCATGTTATAGAGCTGACGCCGTCACCTCGCCTCGATTAGGGTTTCCTGATGGCCTTCTTGACGCCGTCCCCTTTTAATCATCCAAAATCCTCTCTGGCGCGTCAAGGGTTGACGGCGTCACAATGGTGCTTGACGCCGTCACCGGTACTTTTCCAGCCGATTTTGAGACTTTGTCGTTTTCTTCACTTTTATGCTCCAAAAACGTCCAAAATGCTTCCTTTTCCAGATTTCTTCTCCAAAGTACCTAAAATGACAAAAGGAACGATTTAGGGCAATATTTGATCAAATAAATACGATTTAGGGCTTAAATGACCCCCTAAAAGCGGTACACTTTTCGCTTCATCAAATACCCTTACACTTGAGATTTGCTTGTCCTCAAGCAAATGCGCTTTTATTCTAATCAAAATACAAGTTAGGGGTCATTTAACGCTAATATAAAAGTAATTCCAACAAATAGTCGTTCCACTTTAATCATAATAAGCACGGAGATTACAAACTAGCACCTCACAAGTAGTGTTTAGATACACACATCTCTCAGGTGTCATAAAAGTATATCTCATAAATGAAAATGGATAATATCTCTCACTACCTGTCATAGCAAATAGATTACCATAGGCTTGGGAAAGGATCAAAAACCTCCTCCACTAGGCGTAAGCACCTAAGATAAACTATCAAAGAGGGCTTTTAAACGGGTTATAACGTTAGGTGTAGGGATATGATAAACACGGTTTTGTTGGATAAGGGATATTTTACTGGTGGCGAGTTAAAGATCTTGATTAATTACATGTACAATATGGCGTTGCTAAGCCAAGACTAGACTCGACTTAAGCTTGACCAAAGGGTGTGGGAGACTTACTTGACCTTAGAAACGAAAAGATAGGCTCTGAGGGGTGTACTAGGGGTATCGTGTACTAAAAATGAGTACAACGCAAAGGGTGTGGGAGAATTACTTGACCAATGTAGCCAATGTAATTATAACAAAAACACAGGTGTAAAACAATGGGTTAATCCTAATGCCTCTTATCATGTAGTAAATCTAACTACACGAATGTAGTCTCACTTGTGGCCTCGGAATGGTCCTAACGCAAGTTCTAGAATCTAAGTGCTACCGGTACACACATCATAGCATAAATGCTTTTCCTACCAATTCTAGGGGCGAACCTCACGTATTTGGGGGTGGAAAATTTTTTAGTGGTACGGTTTTGTGCTAGTCATATAACTCCTATCCATGAGACGCTCATTAAGACCAAAGTTTCACTCCTATATGTTGTAAAAAATTTTAAATTTTGCACTAAAATTGCCTTAACAGGTATTTCTCTCAGTTTTATTACACATCTACCATTAAACAAACGAAAAATCAAGCGTAATAGCATTCTCTAAAGTATCGTACTTTACCCCCCCTTACACTTAAGATGAACATTGTCCCCAATGTTCAAATAACAAGATGTAAAAGTAAATAAGGTAAAAGAATGAAATCAAATACTCCCCTGATTCGCTCGGTGGATAAAGGGGTAACATGGTTAGATCTTCTTCCAAGGTAATGTGGAAGCTTCAAGATTAAAGCATCGCCAAAAGCTTGATTCCACATACATCTCCTTGTCCAAAATAACCTGTTAAACCTGAGAAAACAAACACGAAAACCTGCATAACATCGGCGGGATAAATCTGTATAAGGATATAATGCTTGTGGAATGATTATTTTGCAGATTCCTGGAGTTTATAAGTTAGAGATTTAATAAAAACTTTTTATGATTCCGGTAGAAAAACAAAACTTTCAAAAATTTCAGAAAATTAAAACCTGACGCCGTCAGGTTGTAAGGCCTGACGCCGTCAGAAATGATCTGACAGAATTCTCATGTTAAGTTTCCGGAAAATTTTTGACTCAAACAATTACTAATATGTATGTTAATTTAATATTGTTATGATTCATGTTCATTTGTTCTAATAAACCGATTTGGATTTCCCTTACACTTATCTTTTGCAAAATACCTTTATATGTAGTTAAGACGAAGTTAAAAACAAGATAAAGCATTTTCACAATTTAGTTTCGAACATGAATCAATAATAATAAAAATTAAACATACATACGGAAGCAAATAAAATCAAACAAACAAATAAATAAACACACAAAGCAAATAAAGCTTGGGTTGCCTCCCAAGAAGCGCTTTTCTTTATTAACGAGTCTTGTAGCTAGACTCAAAGTCACCGTACATTACGTGACTCCATCATTGGTCACGGTTTCTAGGTTCCCCTTTGATTCTCTATCAGAATCACTTTCATAGTAAAGGTATTTCGGGTCCTCGAGATCAAAAGGATTGTTTTGGTATTTAGAACTAAGCTCCTTAACATGCTTAAAGAATCCACTTGACAGGTCAAAAGTGTCCTTACATCCTCTTCTCACATCATCATCACATAACACGAGTTGGGAACTTAACCCATCGAGCCCTCCATAATCACTCTCCTTGAATTCTCTCATCTTGTAAGGCGTTTGGTATGAGATTTCCCTAATCCCATCGGTGAAAGTCATGATCCCATTGAGCTCGTCCACAACCAAGCTTGTGGCCTTGCAAAAAGGTGCCCCAAAAACAACTTGTGATAACTTGGGATCGATGTACATTTCGATATTATTGACGATTACGAAGCTCATAGTGAATGTCATATTTCCTACAAACACCTGTACATCATCATCTATGCCGATGTCATCCTTCCCTTTATGAATCATCCCCCATCTGCAAATGTTGTTATAATGAAACAAGGACATCACATTTTTGGGTAAACATGTGTCAATGTAAACATTATAAAAATGCTTGTGACCAATCATGCAAGGTATTTTGAGATTATTCGGATCACGTCGCTTAATTCGGCCAGGCCTTCTACCGTGTAGCCCCCATGTGTTGCAAATTGCTGATGGTTGATACTCATACACTTCTTTACTGCCATCCCAAAAAATCACTTTCCTGACACCATCGGTAAATAATGCACTACTATCATCCTCATCGAGTATCACTCCCGTTGCTTTTATGAATGGTTTGCCTAGAACAAGGCTAGTTAAGGATGGGCTGATGATCGAGTTCATGTTATTAAATACAGTTAGCTCGATATGAAAGAGGAACTTTTCTATCACAATTGGTACCCTTCCTATTACCCCGATGATATTAAACCCTTCATATTTGACCTGTTTGGTGAAGGCTTCGTTATATAGAGAAAGGGATATTGCATTCATAGAAGAGTTGGGGTTTATGTAGGCATCTTTTATAAACTTTTTCCTAGTGGTGCAAGATATCTTAAAGACCCTGGGAGCGCCATCCTCTATTTTCTCTCCAAATCCCATAGGCAGCTTTGCTGTGCTCCTCTCAAGTTCCTCCATCAGGGGGCGGTCTAGCAGTCCTGGGAGCCCATGAGGCATTTCGGATTTCTCTTCCGAGCCCTCCTCATCACTCACCTCTCTTGTACTAGAGTTTTTTGGTGAGTCTAGATAGTTTTCGGGCGCCTCGGGGTTCTTTTCGGGAACTTCACCCTCCATTTCATTGTCCACATTCTCGGTTGATTGTTGGTCCAGGTTGGGTTTAGGAATAGGTATTGTTGTAATGGTGTTCACGAAGTGGAGTGGTTTTGAAGGGGTATGGGCATCTCTAGTTTCTTTTCCGTTTTGTGATATGTGTTTGAAGAGTTTACTAGGGTGCTTGATTTTTACAGGAGGGGGTGTTTGGTTAGTCACCGTGACAGATTTGATCTCATTAACTCGTGCCAACTCATAAGTTGACCTGCCAGCAATGCGATCATTGATAACCTTTAACAGGTTATCAACCTTGTTGTTCATATCAACTTGCTGTCGTCTGAATTGATTCTCAAGTTTGGAGAGCTGTGTTTCTTGAGAGAGAATGAATTTTTGCAGTGATTCCTCACGATTTTGTTGTTTATGCGTATGCTGATGAGGATAATGTTCAGACCAGGTGAGTGGGGGAGAGTCATTGAATGATACGCTTCGCGTTTGGTTCCAACTAAAATTTGGCTTACTCTTCCATGCCTCATACCTATCTTCGGAATTCTTGGGTCCATAATTAGTGGTGAGCCACTTATCTCCCGCCTTATCGATTCGCGAGGATGCGAATTCTTTGAAAGCCTGTTTGGGGAGTTCCATGCAATCACGAGTGTCGTGGGGACCACTACATAATTTACACGAAGAAGTGATTTTGTTCACTTGGCTTGAAGGTTTAGGAGCCTCGTAGGATTTCATAAGAAACTTGACTTGGTCTTCAAGTTCTATGATCCTACGGTCGGAAGTGCTTGAATTGTTCAAAGGAAAAGATATTGCCTTGACCGTTTTATTCAAATCACGGGGATCATTCCAACTTTTGTTGTCATAAAGAGCAAGATCTTCCAGGAGAGCCCATGATTGTTCCGCACTTAGATCACGTAGCTTACCACCGGCCGATTGGTCAATGGTTTGCCTCGTGGAGAGATTGATGTGGTCATAGAAGATTTGGACTTGGAGCCAAAGTTCTATGCCATGGTGAGGGACTTTTTGGAGTAAGTCCTTGAATCGAGTCCATGCCTCGTAGAGGGTTTCGCCTTGACGTTGTTGGAACATCAAGATATCATTCCTTAGCTTGGTAGTTCTTCCTGGTGGGAAAAACTGAGCAAGGAAACGAGTGGTGAGATCATCCCAAGAGGTGATGGATCCTGCGGGTAGACGCTCTAGCCATTGACTAGCTTGGTCCCGCAGAGAGAATTGAAAGAGACGCAGTCGGGTCGTCTCTCGAGTGGCAACATCAAGGTCTATGGAATCAACGATTTTGAGAAAGTCCTTGAGATGTTGATTAGGATCTTCGGAACGAAGTCCATGGAATGCGCATCCGCTTTGCACCAACCGGATGGTGTCGGATCGCAAGGGAGTGACATTGGCTCCTTGAGTGAGCTCAATGGTGTTTCGATAGCCATGGTGGCTAGGACGGGAGTAGTCTCCTAAGGTACGGGCTCTAGGAGGTGGGTGTTGTTGTGGTGGTGGGTTGTTGGGATCGAGGATATTACCACCTTCCATGATGTCGGATGGTAATGGTTACGAACAAAGAAACGAAGAAAAAAAGATAGACTAAAGAAAACCTAGAAAAATAAAATAAAAATCTCACTAGAAAGGAATCTAGTGAGTAGACCTAATAAAATAAAAATTCAACCTAAACAATAACTATTCCCCGGCAGCGGCGCCAAAAACTTGATGCGTGGTTTTGCGACCTTACAACAGGTTTTACCTCTCGAGGGATCTCAAGAGGCTTGCAATCCCCACCAGGCAGTGTACCTGACCGATGTAGTATAGTGTAGTGGCAAGTACCGGGGGATTGATCGTTCTCTAGGGGAATAGTGTCGTTAGGATTGAAAAACTACTCTAATAGGTCTAAGGGTGAGGGAAGATTCTTTTTGTATTTTTTTATATTTTTATGAAAGCAAGTAAAATCTCGGGTTTGAAGGAGTGGGCGGAATTAGTTGCTAGTCAACTAACCCAAATAACTACAATTGCAAATAAAATAAAATAACTGAAAAATAAAAAGGTTGTGGAACTTATATGGAGAGAAATGTGTTTACTTAGATTTCCTTACTCCCTAACTATCTTTTACCGGTTGATTAGTGTGTATTAATTGCGTGGATGACGGGTGTATTCCTTAATACCAATCGTGGGGTGGCGTACGTACTTCCCCAACTCTACAAGCTCCTACTTCACTCCTATGTCGAGCCGGCTAAGAAGCTCCTAACATGGGATCACTAGAATTCGCTCATGCATTAAATACAACCATAAAAACCTTAGTACGCATTGGTTCATGTTTCTTAAGACGTTCAAGCAAGTTACCGTATAGGAGGTTAGCCAGTTTTCTTAAGCCTAACATCGATAAACAATCATCCAATACAATTAATAACACACCAACAACCAATAATCAATAGTTAGGTTTCATTAAATCTAAGCAAACACAAGATAAATCTAGCCTAGCATGTTAAATAAAAGACAAGAACAAGATATAATCAAACAACACATAGACATATTGAATGATTAATTGATTACTTATCTTCAATTGAACATGGGAGATCCAAGGGTATAAAACCCTTAAAAATGGCAAAAAAATCGTCTTAAGGTTTCTCCTCACAAAGTTGCACCCTAATGACTAAAAATTATGAGAATATATATAGAAAATCAGATCTGACGGCGTCACGTTATAGAGCTGACGCCGTTACCTCGCCGCGGTTAGGGTTTCTTGATGGCCTTCTTGACGCCGTCCCCTTTTAATCATCCAAAATCCTCTCTGGCGCGTCAAGGGTTGACGGCGTCACAATGGTGCTTGACGCCGTCACAGGTACTTTTCCAGCCGATTTTGAGACTTTGTCGTTTTCTTCACTTTTATGCTCCAAAAACGTCCAAAATGCTTCCTTTTCCAGATTTCTTCTCCAAAGTACCTAAAATGACAAAAGGAACGATTTAGGGCAATATTTGATCAAATAAATACGATTTAGGGCTTAAATGACCCCCTAAAAGCGGTACACTTTTCGCATCATCAGTTATTAATTGTATTGGATGATTTTTTATCGATGTTAGGCTTAAGAAAACTGGCTAACCTCCTATACGGTAACTTGCTTGAACGTCTTAAGAAACATGAACCAATGCATACTAAGGTTATTATGGTTGTATTTAATGCATGAGCGAATTCTAGTGATCCCATGTTAGGAGCTTCTTAGCCGGCTCGACATAGGAGTGAAGTAGGAGCTTGTAGAGTTGGGGAAGTACGTACGCCACCCCACGATTGGTATTAAGGAATACACCCATCATCCACGCAATTAACGTACGCCACCCCACGATTGGTATTAAGGAATACACCCATCATCCACGCAATTAATACACACTAATCAACCGGTAAAAGATAGTTAGGGAGTAAGGAAATCTAAGTAAACACATTTCTCTCCATTTAAGTTCCACAACCTTTTTATTTTCAGTATTTTATTTTATTTGCAATTGTAGTTGTTTGGGTTAGTTGACTAGCAACTAATTCCGCCCACTCCTTCAAACCCGACATTTTACTTGCTTTTATTAAAATATAAAAAACACAAAAAGAATCTTCCCTCACCCTTAGACCTATTAGAGTAGTTTTTCAATCCTAACGACACTATTCCCCTAGAGAACGATCAATCCCCCGGTACTTGCCACTACACTATACTACATCGGTCAGGTACACTGCCTAGTGGGGATTGCAAGCCTCTTGAGATCCCTCGAGAGGTAAAACCTGTTGTAAGGTCGCAAAACCACGCATCAAGTTTTTGGCGCCGTTGCCGGGAATAGTTATTGTTTAGGTTGAATTTTTATTTTATTAGGTCTACTTACTAGATTCCTTTCTAGTGAGATTTTTATTTTATTTTTCTAGGTTTTCTTTAGTCTATCTTTTTTTTCTTCGTTTCTTTGTTCGTAACCATTACCATCCGACATCATGGAAGGTGGTAATATCCTCGATCCCAACAACCCACCACCACAACCACACCCACCTTCTAGAGCCCGTACCTTAGGAGACTACTCCCGTCCTAGCCACCATGGCTATCGAAACACCATTGATCTCACTCAAGGAGCCAATGTCACTCCCTTGCGATCCGACACCATCCGGTTGGTGCAAAGCGGATGCGCATTCCATGGACTTCGTTTTGAAGATCCTAATCAACATCTCAAGGACTTTCTCAAAATCGTTGATTCTATAGACCTTGATGTTGCCACTCGAGAGACGACCCGACTGCGTCTCTTTCAATTCTCTCTGCGGGACCAAGCTAGTCAATGGCTAGAGCGTCTACCCGCAGGATCCATCACCTCTTGGGATGATCTCACCACTCGTTTCCTTGCTCAGTTTTTCCCACCAGGAAGAACTACCAAGCTAAGGAATGATATCTTGATGTTCCAACAACGTCAAGGCGAAACCCTCTACGAGGCATGGACTCGATTCAAGGACTTACTCCAAAAAGTCCCTCACCATGGCATGGATCCTTGGCTACAAATCCAACGATTTTATGATGGCGTAAACCATCAAACTAGAAGAACCATAGATTACGCTGCCAATGGAAGGCTGAGCAGGCTCAGTATCGATAAGTGCTGGGAAGTCATTGAGGACTTAGCACAGTACGATGATGAAGAATGGAAGGACTCTACGTTCTCGGAAGAAGGGATTTTAAATTGCATGAGTGCAACCCAAGAACAGTTGTTTGAAAGCATAAAAAGGCAGATTGAGAAACTTATGAAAGCCGAGATACCTCGAGTTGAGAAAGATACCAATGAGTGTGTAAACACGATTGGTAAACATACGTTTCCTCACCTCTCGCGACAAGATGAGTTCGAGGGGATAATGCTAACTTTCGTGAAAAACCAAGAGAGGCAAATCCAACAATTAGAGACTCACTTGAAAAACACCCATAATATTTTCATGGAACTGGCAGAAAAGTTTATCTCGAGAATAAAGGAGAAAATTAGGGAAGAAGCTTCACACAAAAAGATCGAGAAGATCTTTGAACTCCCGGTCCCTAATGAACCATACAACGAATGGGATGATGAAACCCCTCTCCCAAACTCTCTTATCCCTTTGGATCCCCTCGCGAGAAAAAGAATTCTCAAGATCATAGCATTTTCGTGGGAAGCATGGTTGTCACGCTCCCTAACTTTCATGAAGCTAGGAAACGATCTTTTGGCTTTAAGCCAGGTGTGAGAAGAACTCAGTTAAAGCACACCCTCATGTCGAAAATCCCTTGGGAAAGTTCCCCTCGCTCACTCAATACCTACCCTGATGGAGATTGGAACTTTAATGGGACATTAACCGACCCTATCCAAAAGAATACCACATTCCGTGACAGTAACAAAACATTTGACCCAGGAGGAACTTATTAAACGAGACTAACTATCGTGTTGATCCTTATAAGCTACTCTCAATAGTACAGGGGCTCAATTGTAAAACTGGCACAAAGTTGTAAAACACACGGGTCTGACGGCGTCAGACTTTGAACGTGACGCCGTCACACCCCGTCGGCACAGCAATAAAAACCTCATTTCCATCACTTTCATCACATACCCCACAAACCATACCCACTCCAACCCCACCTACGAATCTCCAAGGTCCAATTCACCAACTTTCGTCTCCAATCTCCACGTGGTAAGTAATTTTTATTCATTCTTTTCGCTTCAATTACTCATAGGATTCTTCAATTTCGAAAACCCCCAACTCATGAAACCCTAGGATTGATTCATGCCTAGAACTCATAATGCCCTTTAAATTAGTGTTATTTAGCATTGATTAAAGCATTAAATGATTGGCAATCAAATGGGTCTATTCATTAATTGGGTGGCAACGAATTTGAACCACAACCTATGGACCAATCATCCATTTTTGCTGTAAAAAAGGGCGTTTGGTTTATGAACCTGAAGTTTGAATATTGATTTTTCCCTCGTAATCTTGAATTCGAATGAGGTCGAACCTGACGGCTTCACCTCTAAAGGATGACGGCGTCAGATGTTTCTGATGTTCAACCAACTCTTTGGTTCACATTTTGATCTTCTTCGTTCCTTCTTGTTTTCTTTTCAGGAAATGCATAAGCGTCAACGACCTAGCAGAGGGAGTTCCTCTAGGTCCCAACAAGAAAATTATGGCGATACGGTTCTTAGTTAGGGGATCTTCGATAACGATGCTGCCACATCCAAATATGCCCAATTGCTACTACACAAAGTTGAAAGTGGGGCTGTGGTAGATTGGGACTTTTTGAGAAACGAAGGTCTTGAGCCAACCTTTCTCCAAAGCTTTCAAACTGATGAATTCACCGGACCTCAGTGGGAAAACCTTTTTAGGATTCAAGAACCAGTGTATGACGAATTGGTACGTGAATTCTTTGCTACTCTTCACTTTGACATGGCCGAAGCAAGGACCGATGTGGCCAGAACCACAATCTATTTTAGACTAGGGGGCGAGCTTAGGACATGCTCAGTTACAGAGTTTGGTTGGAGACTAGGGTTGTACAGTCAGCATGAAACCACTCAAGCAGGATTTTTGACTAGGTTGCTGCAGGGTGAGACAATGAGGAATGATTTTAGATGTTCTATGTTCTGGCCGACTATTGGAGATGGTGTGTACACCTCGACTGCTGTAGCATCCCAAATCAGGGAACCTAGGGTTAGGTTGACCCACAGATGTCTCACCTACAGCCTATCAGGACGCCACAGCTCTCATCACCGCGTCACTACTGCAGACCTCTTCTATTTATACACCATCTACTCAGCTGAGGTTTACTGCAACATCCCATTTTGGGTAGCTAGCTTTCTGAATAGTGGAGTTGGGGAAAAAGAAGGGGATAGAATTTATGGTGGGATGTTTGTCACTCGGCTGGCCCGATCCTATGGGGTCCTCAGGCCCGAGATCATGAGGTACTTGAGCGGTGGTAATGCATGCAGGAAAGTAAAGGTTAGATCCTTGAGGCAGATGGAGGTTGTTATGGAGATGGATGATGGGACCTTTGTTTGGTTTGATCGTGACGGAGCTGTGAATGTTGGTGGTGGGGATGATGAGGAAGAAGAGCAGCATGGAGGTTATGAGGCCGGCACGGCAGATTACTACCGGCACATGGACAGGGGGGATTGGCAGGCCTATCAGGGGGCCTGGATGGGTCAGGTTGACACCTGGAGAACCCGGGTTGACGAGAGGTTCGACTGGATGTATGATCACACTATTCGACAGATGCAACATTTATCTACGCGTGATCAGTTGGACCCACACATGCAGATTGACCCTTTCCCTGGACGTGAGCAGGACTACCCACCGTATGGGTACTATGGGCACCTCCCTCCAAACTACGACTACCGCCACGGTCCCCCACCCCAATAATCATTTGATTTGATGTTACGATATTTAAACAATTCAATTTATGGTTGTATGTTTCGAAACAATTTGGTCTGTGGTAGTTTTGGATTAGGCCTCTGTTGGCCTTTGTACACTTGTGACACTTGGTTTTCTTCTGTGCATGTAGGATTTATCTTGTCATGATTTTTTACTTTATAAGCTTTATTTGCTTTGTGTGTTTATTTATTTGTTTGTTTGATTTTATTTGCTTCCGTAAGTATGTTTAATTTTTATTATTATTGATTCATGTTCGAAACTAATTTGTGAAAATGCTTTATCTTGTTTTTAACTTCGTCTTAACTACATATAAAGGTATTTTGCAAAAGATAAGTGTAAGGGAAATCCAAATCGGTTTATTAGAACAAATGAACATGAATCATAACAATATTAAATTAACATACATATTAGTAATTGTTTGAGTTAAATGCTTGTATCGAGTCATAATGAAGTTTTGCAGGAATTCCAGGAAGTAAGGTATAGGTTTTTCCAGAAATTTTCCGGAAACTTAACATGAGAATTCTGTCAGATCATTTCTGACGGCGTCAGGCCTTACAACCTGACGGCGTCAGGTTTTAATTTTCTGAAATTTTTGAAAGTTTTGTTTTTCTACCGAATCATAAAAAGTTTTTATTAAATCTCTAACTTATAAACTCCAGGAATCTGCAAAATAATCATTCCACAAGCATTATATCCTTATACAGATTTATCCCGCCGATGTTATGCAGGTTTTCGTGTTTGTTTTCTCAGGTTTAACAGGTTATTTTGGACAAGGAGATGTATGTGGAATCTAGCTTTTGGCGCTGCTTTAGTCTTGAAGCTTCAACATTACCTTGGAAGAAGATCTAACCATGTTACCCCTTTATCCACCGAGCGAATCAGGGAGTATTTGATTTCATTCTTTTACCTTATTTACTTTTACATCCTTTGAATGAACATTGGGGACAATGTTCAGCTTAAGTGTAAGGGGAGGGTAAATGATGATACCTTAGAGAATACAATTGCACTTGATTTTTGTTTGTTTGATGGTAGAGGTGTAATAAAACTGAGAGAAATACATGTTAAGGCAATTTTAGTGCCAAATTTAAAATTTTTTACAACATTTAGGAGTGAAACTTTGGTCTTAATGAGCGTCTCATGGATAGGAAGTTATATGACTAGCACAAAACCGTACCACTAAAAAATTTTCCACCCCCAAATACGTGAGGTTCGCCCCTAGAATTGGTAGGAAAAGCATTTATGCTATGATGTGTGTACCGGTAGCACTTAGATTATAGAACTTGCGTTAGGACCATTCTGAGGCCACAAGTGAGACTACATTCGTGTAGTTAGATTTACTACATGATAAGAGGCATTAGGATTAACCCATTGTTTTACACCTGTGTTTTTGTTATAATTACATTGGCTACATTGGTCAAGTAATTCTCCCACACCCTTTGTGTTGTACTCATTTTTAGTACACGATACCCCTAGTACACCCCTCAGAGCCTATCTTTTTGTTTCTAACTTTAAGCATTTTACTTAAAGTAAGAATTTGTTTACACCCCACTTAAATGTACACCCAAATCGCCTTAGCCTACCTTGTATGCACTCATTTTTAGTGCATTATTGTGACAACATTTGTTTAAACCCTTAGTTAATTATCTAATTGATTACATGGTTGCTAAGTCGAGTCATATCCTTGTACATATTGTTTTGGGACGATTGGGACTCATGGGTAAAGTACTAGTGTAATGGAGTAATGGGGAAGAACAACATTATTACCCCCATATGTGCTAAATATTTTAAAAGTACTCCAAGTGTTTCGATTATCTTAATTCGAGTCATTAGAATAGTTAATTGTAAAGTTATGTAAAAGTTCAAGTGTAAGGGGGATACAACCCCCCTACGATGTATTATTTTGGATGGTAGGGCAAGAGTGTATCAAAAAAAAAAAAAAAAAAAAAAAAAAAAAAAAAACATACGGACTACCATCCCGTTTCATTTTATGTTTATTTTATCTTTTTGTTATTTTTTTCATTAGCTTAATTCGAGTCTAGTCTTGTCTTAGCAACGCCATATTGTACATGTAATTAATCAAGATCTTTAACTCGCCACCAGTAAAATATCCTTTATCCAACAAAACCGTGTTTATCATATCCCTGCACCTAACGTTATAACCCGTTTAAAAGCCCTCTTTGATAGTTTATCTTAGGTGCTTACGCCTAGTGGAGGAGGTTTTTGATCCTTTCCCAAGCCTATGGTAATCTATTTGCTATGACAGGTAGTGAGAGATATTATCCATTTTCATTTATGAGATATACTTTTATGACACCTGAGAGATGTGAGTATCTAAACACTACTTGTGAGGTGCTAGTCTGTAATCTCCGTGCTTATTATGATTAAAGTGGAACGACTATTTGTTGTAATTACTTTTATATTAGCGTTAAATGACCCCTAACTTGTATTTTGATTAGAATAAAAGCACATTTGCTTGAGGACAAGCAAATCTCAAGTGTAAGGGTATTTGATGAAGCGAAAAGTGTACCGCTTTTAGGGGTTATTTAAGCCCTAAATCGTATTTATTTGATCAAATATTGCCCTAAATCGTTCCTTTTGTCATTTTAGGTACTTTGGAGAAGAAATCTGGAAAAGGAAGCATTTTGGACGTTTTTAGAGCATAAAAGTGAAGAAAACGACAAAGTCTCAAAATCGGCTGGAAAAGTACCTGTGACGGCGTCAAGCCCCAGTGTGACGCCGTCAACCCTTGACGCGCCAGAGAGGATTTTGGAGGATTAAAAGGGGACGGCGTCAAGAAGGCCATCAAGAAACCCTAACCGCGGCGAGGTGACGGCGTCAGCTCTATAACGTGACGCCGTCAGCTCTATAACGTGACGCCGTCAGATCTGTTTTCCTATATATATTTTCATAATTTTTAGTCATTAGTGGGCAACTTTGTGAGGAGAAACCCTAAGACGATTTTTCTGCCATTTTTAAGGGTTTTATACCCTTGGATCTCCCATGTTCAATTGAAGATAAGTAATCAATTAATCATTCAATATGTCTATGTGTTGTTTGATTATATCTTGTTCTTGTCTTTTATTTAACATGCTAGGCTAGATTTATCTTGTGTTTGCTTAGATCTAATGAAACCTAACTATTGATTATTGGTTGTTGGTGTGTCATTAATTGTATTGGATGATTGTTTATCGATGTTAGGCTTAAGAAAACTGGCTAACCTCCTATACGGTAACTTGCTTGAACGTCTTAAGAAACATGAACCAATGCGTACTAAGGTTATTATGGTTGTATTTAATGCATGAGCGAATTCTAGTGATCTCATGTTAGGAGCTTCTTAGCCGGCTCGACATAGGAGTGAAGTAGGAGCTTGTAGAGTTGGGGAAGTACGTACGCCACCCCACGATTGGTATTAAGGAATACACCCATCATCCACGCAATTAATACACACTAATCAACCGGTAAAAGATAGTTAGGGAGTAAGGAAATCTAAGTAAACACATTTCTCTCCATATAAGTTCCACAACCTTTTTATTTTCAGTTATTTTATTTTATTTGCAATTGTAGTTATTTTGGTTAGTTGACTAGAAACTAATTCCGCCCACTCCATCAAACCTGAGATTTTACTTGCTTTTATAAAAATATAAAAAACACAAAAAGAATCTTCCCTCACCCTTAGACCTATTAGAGTAGTTTTTCAATCCTAACAACACTATTCCCCTAGAGAACGATCAATCCCCCGGTACTTGCCACTACACTATACTACATCGGTCAGGTACACTGCCTGGTGGGGATTGTAAGCCTCTTGAGATCCCTCGAGAGGTAAAACCTGTTGTAAGGTCGCAAAACCACGCATCATATACCCGGGAAATTACACTGTCACCAAAAACGTAATCTCCATAACCCATAATTGCCCCAAAATGGTCGTTCCCGAATCTAACCGTCCCGATAAACTTTTTCACGAAATTCTTGAGCCGTGAATGATCCCCGATCATATGTTTTGAGCAGCCTGAGTCCAAATAACAAAGGACAATTTGTACGACTTGCATTTGAAAACAGACAACGATGGATAACTGAAAAAAAGTGGATCCCCACGTGCAGTTGGGGTCCATTTGGTTAGCACACACAAATTCTGGAACTACAGGAATTATAGATGCTATGGTATTCACAGTGGAAACTTCACTAGTAGATGCAATTGACCTAGTTGCAGGGCATTGTGTCACTAAAGGGAAAATTCGACCAGTTGGCTTCCATTCCTTAACATTCACTACCTTATGATTAGTCATTCTAGTTAAAGGGCACTGTCTCTTAAAGTGAATTTTCTTCCAGTGGGCTTCCATTGATAACCAACATTGGCAAACATCTTTCCTGTTGCTTTCCAAATTTGCTTACTCAGTTTAGTTTTCCTAACATTCTTAACTGGGGATCGTTTGGGAGACATCAAAAATGACACAACACAATCATCATGATTACCAGAAATTAAACATTCATTACATGTTTTGCAAACAGCATTAGAATTCGAATTAATTACAGTACGCTTAAAGCTAATACTAGAATCAACACGATTCGTTTTGTTCAAAGCAAACTTATTGTTCCTAGGGTGGGCTTCTACTTTCTTCTCATGAGCACTCTTAGCCGGCGCAGTCCTATCTTTCCTTGTATTGCGACTAGGCAATGATGGGAACATTAGTTTGTTTCACTGCCATTTGTTTTTCCGGTTTTGATGTGCTGGGTTCAGATGTTTTTAGTGGTACATCAAAGGTAACATGCTTGTTCTTAGTCATTGATGAAGATGCAATAAACCTATCTCGCTTGTTATCAATCTTAGGACATGTGCCAATAACATATTCTAAGAGTTCCTGAGATCGTTTAGTGAGGAAGCATGCATCTACAACTGCACTATCTTGTGGTTTCTCTATCCTATCCTCTTCTACGGTCTCACGAAGAATGTCAAGACTATTCTTAAGATGAGTGAGATAAACTTGATGAGCTGACCTATTGTTTCTAAGAGGAAGCGAGATAGTCATAGAATCAATTGCATATTTCCTACAAGCAGAAACCTTTGGAACAACATTATCACTAGTGATAATCGGCATTTTCCCTTTCACCTAAGTCTTTAGATTCTCAATCTTATTTAGCAAAAAAGTTATCTTTTCATTGTGATTGTTACGCGTGACTTTAATCGAATCACATAACTCTTTGTAATGCTGTTTGATTTTTGAATTTTCAGCTTGAAAACACTCATTTTCATAGTGTAGCTTATTGATGGTGTCTTGATAGTGAAAATTCTGAGACTCTAAAAACGATGGTTTATGGGTGCCAATCACATCACTCTTATTTGATTTTAATTGGGCAATTTGGGCCCTCAATTTTCGAATCGTGTTAGTGTGAGCTTGAATTTTTTCATCTCGTTTGCTTAATTCAAAATATGCATCAAATTCAGGAGCATCCAAAGATGTCTTGGCATTTGAGATTTTAATTCTTTCTTCTAAATGTTGATACTTTAATTGCAAATTAAGATTATCAACCTCTAGTTTTGAAAAACGCCTAACCATGTTATCATGGTCATCATTTTAAATTTTCTCATGCAATTTCAAATTCTCCCCCTCAAGCTCAACAACACGATTCTGAGAAACATTCAATGCAACAGACAACTCATGAAATTGACAAGCAGTTAATGCAGACTCAGTAACAGTATAAAATACATCCTGTGCAATGCATCTAGCAATCAAATTCTCATTGGTGATGAGAATATTCTTTCTTTCAATTTCATGGCATTTAAGATCAATAGCATGTTGTTGCTCTATGTTTTCCATGTCTTTAAACACTCCTTTCATCTCTTTTAATTCAGTTTCAAGGGTTTTTTGCATGCCCTCAAAATGTTCTTTGAGAAGTTTAAAAAATGGAATGACCTCAGTTAAGTAGCACTTTTTTGTTAATTTAAAACCCCTTTCCCCTTCAGTAATTCCTGTTGGTGTAATTCTCTTCTTACATGTTTTATCAAAATCAGCAAATAGTTGACAGAGAACATATATGCTAATTAGAGTTTTACATTCTGTTGGAAGAGTTAAAGGAACTAAGTGTCTGGGTGTATTGGGTGGGTACACCGTTGCAGCCGCTATTTTCCTAAGGGATGGAGTTTTGGCCTTAAGTTCTTCGGCCTTTCTCTTTTCTACGACCAAAGACCAAAATATTTGTTCAGGCGTCAACTTAGTTTGAGGTGTAGAAACAATCAATCGGTTCTCTTCATAGTAATCATGGGGTTTGATTATGATTCGATTGGCTATACATTTGAGATCCTTCATTTTTTCAGCCATTCTTTCTCTACTTATTACCTCTATCTCATTACTTTCTTCAAATGATGACACATCGGGAGGGGCATGACCAGGCTTAAGCAGTTCATTTCCATCATATAAGGCAGGTTGGGCTACTTTAGCACTCCTAAGGAAAGCTAATTTAGGTTCACCTACATTATTTTCACTATGTTTATCACACAACCTTTTGTGCTTTTGAATCATTTGAGCAGTTTGTCTGGTCTGGTCTTGTGTGTACAACTTGTTTTCAATCTTATTCTTTAACGTTTTAAGTCTGGAAAAATCATTTAAGAGTTTTGATTCTTTTTCTTTGAAATCATGTTTTAGTGTAATTACACTTTCTTGGATCTCCTGTTTTTGTTTAACAGTTTGATCAAGTTGTTTTCGCAAAGAATATAACTCCTTTTTCAATGTTTCTTCCCTTAAATTACGTTCTGTTATGTATGTACGCATTTGACTATCCATTTTCTTCCCACGTTCAGTTAGCTTAAATTACGTTGTTCATATATGGCCACCTAATCTTAATAGATGTTAAGTCTAGTGGTCAAGGTGTCATCAGGGACAAACACGTTGTTGTGATTCACATATTGTTCATATGGAATAATATTACTATTTCCCATATCAACAGTATCTGATTCAACAACATCTGTCTGTTGTACTTTGTTGGGAATCTTCTGTTCATCTACCACGTTATATGTGTCATAAAGCTTTAGTACCTCAGATATGATAGATGCATTGGAAGGACCAGCTTGTTGAGGTGATGAGACTACAGAAGACAGATTAGCCATGAAGATGGTTTGAGCAGTGGGTTCATCATCAACATCTGAGTCAAAAGCATCGTAGTCATCAGCTTGGAAGATGTTGGGAGCATTAAGTGCCAAGTCCTGAACTGGTTGATCATCCACATCAGCATCAAACGTGTTCCCCCCATCACCAGAAAGAAACAATAGCTCCTCTTTATCCAAAGCTGCTCCATTCTCTTGAGCTTGCATCAACAACATCTTATCTTTGAAGTAGTCAGAGTTATGTGGACGCTTTGGTTGAGTGCAGTTCCTTGCTATGTGTCCAAGTCCACCACAGTTGTAGCACTTGGGTTGCCTTCCCTGTCCCTGATTGGCATTCCCAACTCTGTTCTGCATATTACCCCGACCCATGTTCCTTTGATTCACATTTTGCCTACCCTGAACATTCTGCACCACAACCCTTCCATCCTCCACAGTTGCTTGATTACGTAGATTTGATGAAGTTCGAAGTTGGTTGTTGGTTTGAGGGAGTGTTGCTTTGAACTGTTGTACCAGTAAAGAAACTTGGTTGGAGAGATTATCAATCATCTTGTCAGTATGAGAATATCCTGAATCCAGTTGGGGATTCACAGCAGATGGTGGGTGCAATGATGATTGGACAAATGATGTCTGATTTTGTGATGAATAGGGATGGTGATAAGCTTGATCAGATGAGGATTGATTGAATGGCTGAACATTTGCAACAAATGCAAGTGGATCATTTGGTGTTGTTGGATTGAGTTTTTCCCTCAATAGACGATCATAAGCAGCATGCTTTTCATGTTGTTGTAAGTAGACATACAGTTGTTCATAATTTGTCTCTCTCAATCCTTTGTTGAGCTTCATAGCAGTGACAAACCTGTCCCAATCGGGTGTCATGTTGTTCACAAACTTAAAGTTGAGTTGGATGTTTGGCATTGTCATCCTGATGATCCTCATGTCATTCACAAGCTTGTGAAATCTCACATAATAGTCAGTAATGTTCTCACCAGGATTCATCTTGAAATGCTCAAACTCATCATACAACTGAGGCTCACGATCTTCTTTGGTCAGTTCAAATCCAGCAAGAAGCATTTTGACATTGTCCCAAACAGCTTTGGCTTCAGTGTAGAAGTTGATAAGCTTGTAAACGTCTTTGGGAAGTCCTTGAATCACAATGTTAGATGCTCTAAGGTCTGCATCATAACGCTTCTTTTCCTCCTCATTAAGATCGTTGTAAGTACGTGGCCTGTCGATTCCAAAAGTGACAGTTCCATCCTCACCGGTAGTGACAACATCTCTTGTGGTGCCCATCTGAAAAGGTCCTTCATCAATGGATTTAAGAATATTAAATCCATTCTCTTTTCCCAAGCAGTAAAGCCGTATTCTTTGTGCCCATGATTCATAATCCGTCCTATCAAGCATAGGAGGGCGGGTATCGGACCCGGCAGCTTGAATGTCATCAGAAGCAGTGCTTGCCATGATGTAGACGGGATTTTACAACTCTTGTGATTTAAACCGAGAAATCGAATCTTTCGCGGGATTTTCTAAAATCAACAAAAGAAACCGTAAAATCAACAAGAATAACCAAGAGTAACTAGCAATACAGCTCTTCAAAATTCCAGTCACAGAAGTCAAATCTCAACAAGTCAAATCGCAATTAACCAAATCGCAATAAGTCAAATCGCAAGTGTCAACTCGCAACGTCAAATCGCAACAGGTCAAATCGCAATCAGTCAAGTCGCAACAAGTCAAATCGCAACTTGTCAACTCGCAGTTTGTCAACTCGCAATTAGTCAAATTGCAATTAGTCAACAGTGACTCAAATCACAAAGATCAAATCGCAGTAAGTCACAACCTCAAGTCGCAGGCACAAATCGCAACCAGAAAGACCCAAATCGCAACTATCAAATCGCAACCAGAAATACCCAAATCGCAACTATCAAATCGCAACCAGAACTACCCAAATCGCAACTATCAAATCGCAAGACACAATAGGAAAAAACAGTTGCTATCTTGTGATTTGTCTTATTTCCCTTTTTAAATAAAACTCCAAAACGCAAAACCGATGCACACCAAATCGCAACCACAAGTTTCCTTAACCCACTCAAATCACAACAATGAAAGTCTTTCCGAGACTCAAATCGTAACGTAGAAAAAACTTTGAACACCATACGAATTGGCTTAAACACGCCACAAACGGATAGAACAATCACTCCAAACACCAAACTAAGCTCATATAACAACCTCAATCAAGAAAGTACAAGCTTTTAACAAATCCAACCACAAACAAAGCACAAATGGAGGATTTTTTAACCTACACTATTCGAACCAAATTAAAACCACAAAACCAAGCCAAGAAATCCGAGAACATACAATCAAATGAACCTAACCATGGCTCTTGATACAAATTGTAAGCTATATCAAATCATAAAACGTGTGATTCTTGTGGTTTTGATCCGAATTTAGAGTGAGAAAGAAGACAGAAGTTGGAACCTTGAGAGAAAGTGAAGTTGTAAGATTAAAATGTAGTGAAGGTCCAACCCTTCCCATGTGAGGGAAGGGGTATATATAATACAATATTAGATGCCCCGTGTCGGCTGTGGAGTGAGCTGACAGTGGGTAAAGACCTGACCCACTCCACGAATACTATAATAACTAAACTATTACTAATAATTCTACGAGCTGCTTAATGCTAATGAGTACTAGGGGTGACCGAGTCTTCATATGAATATTTATATTTTAACAACTCGTCCGAGTCAACTCACGAGTTGAGTTGACTCGGCGTGTTTCTAGATTATTTTGATGTATTAGTATTTGAATAAGCTTACTCTTGTTGATTGTAGCATTGGGTTGGAGTTTTGGCTCGAGTTGGTATAGTGTTTGTCTAAGCCGAGAGCCTTATGGCTCGTACAGGGTCAAACCGTGACTCAAGTGAGTCACGGCGTGGTTTAGGGTTAGGTTTAGCTTAGTTGTTGTGAAAGATCTTGGAGTTGGAATTGGATATTGTTGTGTTTGGATTGCGGATAGGATTAGATTTGTGTTATGGTTGCCGAAGAGCCAAATGGCTCGAGTAGGTCGAGCCGTGACTCAAGTGAGTCACGGCCTGGCCTAGTTGGTTTGTTGGTGTTGAGGATTGGATTTGGTTTAGTTTTGTTGTTAAGCCGAGAGCTCAAAGGCTCGGGTAAAGTCGAACCGTGACTCCTCCAAGGGTTTGATGTTGTAATTGGTCGAGTTTGGGTTGTAGCCGTGTATCTTGGCTAATGTTTGGTTAGCTTAGGTTGTCGAGTAGTATGAGCCATGACCCAAGAGGGCCACGACTAGTTGGATTTGGGTTTAGCCGAGACCTTCAAGGTCTTGGTGTCGAATGAGTCAAGTCGAGACTCAAGGGAGTCTCGGCCGTGTAAGACTCGAGGTTAGAAAACCTCGAGTTAGTATCGAGTTGGGTTGGACTTGGATAAGTCCTTAATGGGTCAAGTATTAATAACTTTGGGCCCGAAAGCCCAAAGAGAGTCCATTAGTGTGTGAGTTAGGTATTGGGCCAAAGCCCAATACACTTGGGCCATATTGTCTTTTATTTTATTTTTTTGTCATTCATTAATTATTTGTTTATCAATATGGTGTTTCGGATAATTATTTGGATAATATGAGATATGATTTGGACATTGGACTTGGATACTTGTTATAACCTATGCTTGGATGAGAATTGGACGTTATTGGATTTACGATATTAGCCGATGGACCTTATGGACGATTTTGGTAATTGAGACGGAAGAGTATGTTAGACTCATAAGAGCTTAACATATTTGGACCCGAATATATACAAAATGGTCGATAAACTTGACAACTAATATATACGCGAATGATAGTGTCCAATTATATATATTTAACTTGTAAAATGTGGCAATAAAACTTATATTCAAGAGTCATGACAACTTGGAAATGCTTTATAAACGGACGCATCATGCCCAAATTTTGATAAAATCTTTTATAACTTAATCATTTATGATTACTCAATATCCTAAAAACCTTTTCGAAACTTATACGTTTTCTTCCAAAATCATGATGATTTATCAACTATTTGGGAAATGGGTAAAATACCGAAACAACCTATTGATGTTTTCCTTCTTGTCTTTATTATTTTATTTTTCTTCTTAATCTTAGTTCTTCTCTCACTTCGTTATTCTTTCTTCGTATCCGTTTGTGTTTGCCGACTTTTATTATCTTAACATCTCGTATCCACACGAGTCTTAAACGTTATTTCACTCAAACTCCATTGAAATAAAACCTTTTCATTTCAAATACGAGTATTACTTTACAAATCATTTTAAGGTTTATTGCTGAGACATATTATTCACATATTAGGTTGTGCTGAGGTTCACTTGCCGTGCTATCCCATTTGATCATATTGTGATATCTTGTTTCATCTACTGCTAAGGTGTGATTCGTAGCCCCGCTTTACTTTTAAATTGTTTATAAACCCATGGGGGAGATACATGCTACTTACTTATTGTTATGAGCACAATTCTTTATTGGTATACTATTCCTGACTGATAATGCTAAGTACCTTCCTTGCCCAAAAGCAAGTCCCTCGATCATGAGCCATTAATCACTTGCGAGTGAGCACGATTGTAGTTTATAGGCCTATAGGAATTGACCTTCCCGCCATGTGGACTAAGGTCGGTCCACATGTGATGAACTATATTCGAGTTTTACTAGGTTTCTGGCAAAGTACCTTGCTTTGGGGGAAACTATTATATTATGAAATTCCGCGGTTACTGTCGACTTACGCCAAGGTTATTGGTGCCGGCTAACACTTTGTGTGTCATGAGCTTAGCAAAAGAATTATTTGACGCTTACCCGATATTTGTATTTGTTACATATATCTTCCAGACTTAAAATCTAGTGCTTAACTATAATTCACTAAACCTATGGATTACACTCAACCTTTGTGTTGACTTTTTAGCATGTTTTATCTCTGGTAATTGATGCATGTTGTGAGCACCAGGAGTGGCTGAAGGTTGATGATGGCTATCATGGGCTTTACTATCTACCCTTACTATCTTATCATTTGAATAATCTTTTAAAACTGAGTCTTTTATTTCCGCTGCAAACTATCTTTGATTTTCGCTGCAAACTATGTTTTATTTCCGCTGTAACTTGTGATAAGAGTCTTTTAGACTCTAAATATTAAATTTAGTATTTGAATGATATGATTTGTTAAAAACGTCTCGTTATGAGATCGTTTTCTATGGATGTGACTGTCTTACCCCTCACGTAGCACCCCAAGCTCAGTTCCGCTGCCATATTCCGAGTTAGGGGTGTTACAGAATGGTATCAGAGCCAAGGTTTATAGAGAATGAGGTCATACTCGACTATAAACATTTTCGTGTGTGTCAAAACATTTTTGAAATCGATAGCCATCAGCCCTCCGTGCCACTTTGCTCTCTAATTGCTTTACTTAAACTTTTATGTGTGCATGCTTTGCACTATTATATGTTTGGATTTTCAGCTGCTATTTCACTTCATATAAAACTATTTTTATAAAAATTTGGCTAGAATTTTTATACTTTTCCCAATACTCCATGTAGAGTATTATGCCTACATCAGTCCCTACCGGTAAGTTATCAGATGCACCCGTTGATCACCCACTTGCACCACCGAGTCTAGAGGAGGACCCACACCCTATTGATGTACCTCACCCGGATGATGACGAGATGGACGATGATGAGGATATGGACGATGACGAGGAGATGGATGATGATGAGGAGATGGATGATGATGATGATGATGATGACGATGATGAAGAGGAGCCGTTGGAGGAGGAGGAGCAGGAGGCTCTACCCATACCGCCTTCACCAGCAGTGTCGGACATTACTTACGATTCTGATACTTCAGATGCATTGGGTCATGCTCTAGCTACAGAGGTGACGTCTACGTTTGAGATCGGCGAGTCTTCGACTGCACAGCGAGCTGCCCCTACCGAGCTCAGAGCCCGAGCTAAGTCGTTTTTGGCAGGAATCTTGGTACCAGGGCCATTATATGTCGATGTCCAGGCAATTGTGTACGCACAGTCTGAGGTTCTAGAGTTGAAGAAAGAGATTAGAGGAGATAGGAGAGCTACAGGTGATTATATATGGAGTTGTATGAAGCAGGCTGCGAGGTTGGTTCATACATAGACGGGAAATACAGAGATTTGGGAGTGCTTGGCATCGTTAGAGCAGAGGATGACAGAGGTCGAGAAGATTGTCGAGAAGTTGGATCTTGGAGCTGCATTCACTGATATCGATAGTCGTCACTACCAGCATAGTATTCAGGAGTTGAGGGATGAGATCCATGCCATGCAGTGGCAGGCATACTATGATAGGATGGCGTGTTTCCGTTTTGATGACAGTGTTGATGTCTTGGCTACATACGGAGGAGACCATCAATAGAGATTAGTGCTCGTCTTTATTATGGCAGTTTAGTATTGTAGTAGTAGTTTACTATAACACCCCCATTTTAGGAACGCAGCGGAATACAACATGGGGTGCTATATATTAGTCGCATTGTACAAATATAGTAAACAACTTTAAAACAAAGTCGTTTTTGAAATTCACATTCGATAATTTATCAGAGTCAACGAGTTCCCAAAAAATTTTAACATAGTTAAAAGATACATAAGTTTTAGAAGTTTAGAACATTATCGAATGAAAACTTTTATTTAAACATGAGCCATCATATAGATATCCATTTCTTGCGCCGCCTATCCAAGCCGAAAGTCACTTACGGACCTGAGATAAAACATGCTAAAAAGTCAACATAAAGTTGAGTGAATCCATAGAGTTTAATAAGTAATAAGTTGAATACAAGTATTATTCATCGGGCGACAAGTAATGCATATATAAGTCGTGTAAGCAGATTATAGCATTGAGCTCATGGCACCGAACCTTAACTGTGATTTAATAATGCCCCATAAGAGGTAAGTTTGCCAATTTTACCAAGATCTTCTAAATATTATGCTACCCGTTTCAATATGAGCGCGACTCATCCGGACAGGCTTGTCAAGCCAAATATGCATATTCATAATACTAGCATTTCCAATGGAATTAACGGTTCATGAAATTAGGGACTTTAAGGGGCAAAAGATTACTCAATAACTATAATCATATAATCGGGTCAAGCATACCAAAAGCTACTTGTATTCAGTTTTAAAAACTAGCATGTATCCCCCTCGCGAGGTTTATAAAACATTAAAATGAGTAAAGGCGAGGCTATGAACTCACCGTGAATAAAGGAAGTAGTATACAACAAGCAAGTGAGGAAAATAGCCGCGAAGCTCTACGATGAACCTAAATAGATATACGCTTGTCTTAGGTTTTGAAAATAATCATCGATGCAATTTGGCCATATATATAAGTTATGATCTTAATTATGCTTGGTACATAATTCCTAGATATTACAAGTTTTAGTTTAGCATTTAAAAGTTATCAAAATTCAAGTAATAATCCTATACTTGTCTCTAAGTCCAATCATGTATTATGAAAGTCCAAGGTTAGCCTAGGGTTCAATTTTTAGTCCATAGGTCAAGTTTCAGCCAAAAAGTTCACATTAAACCTGAGGGTTCAAAAATATATTAGGTTGTTCAAAAATATATCAAAGGTCCAATTTTTATAAAGTGTAAAACATTTTATAATTTTTATTACCTAATGCTGACGAAAACTTTTATGATTTAACCATTTTCAAAAATTCACATCTCCCAAACCGTAAGTCGAAAAACTAACTTCTTTATATCCCCGGAAAGGTATTCATCTGTACTAACAAGTTTTGTGGGTCCAACTTGATCAAAATTACATAGCAATAGCTAAATCATCAATTTGTCCATATCATTCAGTCCAACAGTTTTTAGAATTACAACAGTCCCGCGAAAAATGCAATATCTTGAGTTCTACAAGCCCGATTAACCTCATTCTTGCGGCCACGTTTAAGTTAAAATGTTATCTACAACTTTTATGCTTTGAGTAACAGTGGGTTATTCACAAAAAAAATGACTTTTATACGTTTCAAATCTGTTACTCAGGATGTAACATGTTTCACGAAAATATTTCTAGTTAAATCATCGTAATGAGTTATTCGATGAAATACCCGTCAAAATGACCGCAAGACATAGGTCTACAACACCATATTTTTAGTTTATGTCCAATGTTTACTGATTAGTACAGTTTATTCCATCTTTGCCCCTGATTCAGAATCACAGTTTGCATGTCTAGTCCTTTAGAGTTTTTATTGTGTTCTAAGCTATGTACCAAGCCTAACTAAGCATAATAACTTATATAATGTTCAAATACACCAAGATATACAATTTTTACAGTAGTGAAATGATAAAAATAAAATAAAGTTAGTGAGGATTTTCTTACAAAAGAGATGGACAAGATTTGATGACAAGAAGAAAGGACTAGGAGTTTTCAAATGACACCACCAACTAGAAATCTTGAGAGCACCAAGGAAGAACTTTAGAGGATCAAGGAGAACTCCAATCTACAGCCACAATATCCTTTTGTAAGCCATAAAAAAAATATAGGAGGAATAAAGATCTTGAAGAAAAATAGAGATCAAAAATTAAGTTACAATACTTGCACCTTTTCTCTAATCCATGATCACCAAAATTTCTTGTCACCAACACTTCTTTGGAAGATCTTGAGAGTCACCACTCTTGAATACTTGGAAACTTGAGAAATATTCACCAACAAAACTCTTGAAAATGAATATCTACAAGAAGTAAAAGATCAAGGATTGAGTTAGCCTCAATAGATCACCATTCTTTGTACAAAATTTTCAATAGAAAATCAAGATACAATGGTCCTTGTGTGCTTGCCTATCCACGGCAACAAGAAGAAGAAAAATGCAGAATTTTGATCTTATTTGCATGTACAAGTGGTAGTGGAAGTGAGATAATGGAAGTGTAGGTTGCTTATGGAAGTTTTAACTCAACACTTGTCTTAAATCTTGGACAAGTGTTGAGGTCAAGAGTATAGTGGCGTTACATCCTAAGAAGAGGAGAGTAACATGCAGATTTTTATCATTAGTTGTAGTATAGAGTGTATGGTGTAGTGTAGGTTGCTCCCGGTACTCAAACGTAGAGTTTTTAAGACACATAATGCAATACCGGGTAACGTAAAAATATAAAAACTTCCAAAAATATTAAAATTTGTTTTCAAGACATATTTTTGTAATTTAGATGAGTGGTGAGATCATCGGAAGATTTAAATATGGTTAGAACATAAAGACGAGGGTTTAGAACGCGGTAGACGTAAAAGGTGCAAGGTTTACGTAAAAATGGAAAAAGTGAAAAGTGACTTTTAAAATAGAATTGTAAGGAACCAAAAGTGTATGAAAAGTGGAGACTAGACACAATCTAGTCTCGGTTGAATTACTTGAACGTATTATGACATACGCGAATAAATTCCGACGAAGTTAAAATAGAATAGATAAATAATTAAAATAGGAAAGTAATGACATGAATTTACGAAAGGTCACATTTACCTTGTACGTACTAAACTGACTAGTTTTAGTTAGTAGATTTTGATAAGAAACTTGTAGTCGTTTTGCATATCTTGTAAGACTTATGACGTGTATCGAATCTATGATGTATTTTGGTGATGTACTATTTATGATGTTGAATGTACGCTATATTATGATGTGTCATCGTGTTGTTTACTTTGTGTTATGATTCTGTTACGTTAATCAAATGCTTACAGTGTTGTACATTTGTAATGATTGATAGAATTATGCCACCTAGGAAGATGACCCCAGCCGCGATTCAGAAGTTGATTGATGACGGCATAGCTGCAGCGCTTGCCGGGCAAGCAGGTGCTGGCAACCAGAATATTGGACAAGTCGGAGTGCAAGCTGCCAATGAGAACCGTTTCTGCACTTACAAGGAGTTCATGAATTGCAAACCTACTACCTTCAAAGGAACTGACGGAGCCGTCGGTCTAACTCAGTGGTTTAAGAAAAAGGAGTCGATGTTTCTAAGGAGTAACTGTTCTGAGGACTGCAAAGTGAAGTATGCAACGGGTACCTTGGTGGAGCATGCATTATCCTGGTGGAATGCCTATGCTAAGGATATTGGGTTAGGGAATGCTTATAATACTTTGTGGGGAGAGTTTAAAAAGGAGATGGTGAAGAAGTATTGCTCCCGTAGTGACATGAGGAAGTTGGATACTGAGTTCTACTATTTGGCTGTGAAGGGCATTGATCTTACCACTTATGTTCGACGATTTCAAGAATTGAAGGTCTTCTGTGCTCACATGTTGCCAGATAATGAGAAATTACTGGAGAAGTTCATTGGTGGTCTACCTTCCAGTATTGAAGGGCACGTGACATCTTACAACTCTCAGACTCTGGATGATGCTATCCGCATATCTGAACGACTTATGGATCAAGTGGTTAAGCATGACACTGTTCAGAAGGGTAACAACTATGACAGCAAACGGAAGTGGGAGGACAATAGGAGAAACAACAATTACAACAACTTCAACAACCGCAACAACAACAGTCACCCTCACCATAACCATCACCACAACAACAACAACAACCAGTACCGTAACAACAATCATCACCACCAGCAGAACAGACGACAAGAGACTGTCAGGGCTTATGTGGCTGCACCAGCACAAGTTGGAGGGTATGCTGGGAATCACCCATTTTGTGATAAGTGTAATCAGCATCACACTGGACTATGCACTGCTAAGTGTCAGAAATGTTATAAGGTTGGACATGTTGCTAAGAATTGTAAGGGCAAAGCTGTGGCTACTGGGAGTAAAGCACAGCCTGTGGTAACTTGTTTTGGATGCGGAGAGCGTGGTCACTACAAGAGTCATTGCCTGGTCAGAGAACTGAATACGCTCGTGGTAGAGCATATGTGATGGGCAATGGGGAGCAGCAGCAGGATCCGAATGTGGTCACCGGTACGTTCCTACTCAACAATCATCGTGTTAAAGTTTTATTCATTTCTGGTACCGATATGTTTTGTATCTTCTACGATTTCACCACTACTTAACCTCACCCCTACCTCCCTAGACACAAGCTATAGTATTGAACCAGCTAATGACAACTTAGTTAACACTTGTACCATAATCTGATATTGTACCCTAAACCTTCTAGATCACCCATTTAGCATCGATCTCATGCCCATTGAACTCGGAAGCTTTGAGTTAGTGGTTGGTATGGATTGGCTATCCAAACATCAAGCGAGTATCGTTTGTGGTGATCGAGTTGTTCATATCCCTCTCAATGGCGAAACCTTGGTTGTCCGCGGAGACTGTAGCGGAACCCGTTTAAGTATCATATCTTGTATTATGACCCTGAAGTACATCGAGAAAGGTTGTCATGCATTCCTAGCACATATGTCCAAGAAGGAGTCGGGAGAGAAGCGACTCGAGGACGTTCCTATTGTGCGTGATTTTCCAGAAGTATTTCCTGAAGATCTGCCTGGACTTCCACCGGTTCGACAAGTGGAATTTCTGATTGACCTATTTCCGGGAACTGTACCCGTGGCACGTGCACTGTATCGACTAGCTCCGACGGAAATGCAAGAGTTGTCTAAGTAGTTACAAGAATTGTTGGATAAAGGATTTATTAGACCTAGTTCCTCGCCCTGGGGAGCACCGGTGTTATTCGTGAAGAAGAAGGACGGATCATTTAGAATGTACATCGACTACCGTGAACTGAACAAGTTAATAGTGAAGAATCGCTATCCATTACCTAGGATTGATGATTTGTTTGACCAGCTACAGGGATCAGATTACTACTCCAAGATAGATTTGTGGTCAGGTTATCACCAACTCAGAGTCCGGGAAGAGAATATTCCCAAGACGGCGTTCAGGACTCGCTATAGCCACTATAAGTTTCAAGTGATGCCCTTTGGTTTGACAAACGCACCTGCTGTATTCATGGACCTCATGAACCGAGTTTGTAAACCATATTTGGACAAGTTTTTCATAGTTTTCATCGACGACATTTTGTTCTACTCCAAGAGCGAAGAAGAACACAAACAACACCTGACGATGATTCTTAAGATACTCAAGGAAGAGCAATTGTACGCAAAAGTTCTCTAAGTGTGAATTTTGGATTCGCAAGGTACAATTTCTTGGTCACGTGATTGACAACAAAGGGTTACACATAGATCCCGCGAAGATCGAAACTATTGAGAACTGGCCAACGCCTTCTAACGCCACAGAAATCCGACAATTTCTGGGATTGGCCGGATAATACAGGAGATTCATCGAGGGATTCTCCAAAATATCTAAACCATTAACTACGTTGACTCCGAAGGATAAGAAGTATGAATGGAGAAAGGATGAAGAAGTAGCATTTCAAACCCTGAATCAAAAACTTTGCAGTGCACCGATTTTGGCATTACAAGATGGAGTAGAAGATTTCATGGTTTATTGTGATGCATCATATCACGGGTTAAGAGCAGTTTTGAGTCAATGAGGGAAGGTCTTGGCATATGCTTCCCGACAACTTAAGACTCATGAAGAGAAGTATACCACACATGATTTGGAGTTAGGAGCAGTAGTTTTTGCACTCAAGATGTGGAGGCACTACTTATATGGGACGAAGTGTGTTGTCTTTACCGATCACAAGAGTCTTCAACATATTTTGGATCAGAAGGAGTTGAATATGAGGCAACGACGATGGTTGGAAACCTTAAACGACTATGACTGTGAAATCCGATACCACCCGGGAAAAGCGAACGTCGTGGCTGATGCCTTGAGCCGTAAGGAACGGTTGAAGCCGCTGCGAGTTCGAGCTTTTGTTTTGACTATCAACTCGAACCTTCCCGCCCAGATTCTCCATGCTCAAGAAGAAGCCGTGAAACAAGAAGATCTCCAGAGTGAAAACCTTTATGGGATGATACAGAAGAAGTTTGAGAAGCGTTCCGATGGAACTTTGTGTTTTAAGGGAAGAAGTTGGGTGCCGCATTTTGGAGGACTGCGAGACTTAATCATGCTCGAGTCTCATAAGTCAAAGTACTCTAAACACCCAGTATCTGACAAGATGTATCACGATCTCAAGCAGTTATACTGGTGGCCGAACATGAAAGTCGACGTTGCCGATTATGTTCGCAGGTGTCTTACGTGCGCGAAAGTTAAGGCCGAACATCAGAAACCGTCTGGTCTTCTACAACAACCTGAGATTCCAGAATGGAAATGGGAACGGATTACTATGGACTTCATCACCAAACTTCCGAAGAATTGAACTGGTTTCGACACTATTTGGGTTATAGTCGATCGACTAACGAAATCAGCACATTTTCTACCCATCAAAGAAAACTACAGTATAGACAAGTTGACTAGACTTTACGTGAAGGAAATAGTATCGAGACATGGAGCACATATGTGACCGAGACAGCAGATTCACTTCTAACTTTTGGCAATCACTTCAGGATGCCTTTGGCACGAACCTCGACATGAGTACTGCATACCACCCGCAAACCGATGGCCAAAGTGAAAGGACGATTCAGACTTTAGAAGATATGCTTCGAGCATGTGTAATTGATTTTGGGAATGGGTGTGATGCGCATGTGCGTATGCTCTAATTAATACCCACGGTATGTCGTTGTGGTTTTAGCAGTATTCAAGTTTTAAATTTATATTTAGCCGACTTATCAATAACACACACACTTTAACGAGCAGTGTACCCGGTCAGTATGAATATAATGGTAAGTAGAGTGTCGATCACTAAGAGTGGAACGTATTATCTAGTTATTCTAATCAGTATTTTAATATCTTAAGTTAGCTATACAACCTAATCTAACGCAAGGGGGTTCAGCCTGAGAGACTGGCACGGTTTGGTTGCAATTAAATAATAAACTAAACTAATAGGCACGAATCAGCGAATAGCACACACGTACACAGATAAATACTCGAGACAATAAGAAGACCTGTCCTGATAGTTAAGTAGCTTGTCACTTGTTTTATTGCTAGTTTTATATGAAGTGTATAGTTTGATGCAACGCACCGAGATTAAGTCCTTTCTCGTTGGTTCTAATCTTATCGGCGAGTAAACCCTTAATGATTACTTATGACTATCCTATTTATCTTTCTTCCTACTTTTCTACAGACGATAGAATGCATAGGCGATCTAATAAATAGGCGAGGGCAGAGGCATGGCGACCCGATCAACGCTCAGCTAGACACAGAGGTTATCAATGCACTAATAAAAGTCACCAAAGACATCAACATATAAACTTTAATTAATGGGAAAGCAGTTTTAAGGGAGTGCAACCTTTCCGTTGTCACATTACACAAGCCACCAATCCTGATGAATTAAAGTTTACTAACACAATAAAACAAAACTACTTAATGAATTAAATACATGCAGGACCTTCTTACAGCTCTTGTATCTTCGTTCAAGGTGTGTCTTGTGTTGCTACTTTGACTGAATTCGTCCTAGGGTTTCTGTCTTCTCGTACTTAGCTAAATGTCGAACCTCTGAAATTCGTCTGGTCTTGGGGTATTTATAGTTTCTGTCTGAGGGTAAGATGCGGCGCATCTAATAAGTAGATGCGGCGCATTGACTTAACTTCGCGTGGGGTCCAAGATTAATATATTCAGGAATATTCGTACACCGCCAGAAGATGCGGCGTAACTCCATTCTCAGATGCGGCGCATGTCTTCTTGTATCTTGGATCGTATCTTGTGAAATCTTGATAGTGACGCGCCGTATGTAATATGCAAGATGCGGCGTATCTGGAGCAGAATGTCTTGATCTTGTACATTTCAGTAGACTCTTATCTTCTTGCTTGTTTTGGTCCATAATTAGTCCAAAATCGCCAAGTTTCACCAAATGCTTGTTTTTACCTGAGAATTACAAAAGTAAACATTAACGTATCAATTCTCACAGATAATATAATAAAACAAGTCAAATAAATAGGATAAATGATAGTAATAAAATGTACTTATTTGAGTTCATCAGGGTGGGATACCTATTTGCCTTTGGTTGAGTTTTCATACAACAACAATTATCACGCGAGCATTAAGGCTACACCATTTGAAGCATTGTATGGTCGGAAGTTCCGATCACCTATCTGTTGGGCTGAAGTAGGAGAAACTCATCTCATTGGGCCGGATATTATTCGTGAGACTACCGAGAAGATTGTGCAAATTAAGAACCGATTGAAAACCGCAACAAACCGTCAGAAGAGTTACGCAGATGTGAGACTTAAACCACTAGAGTTTCAAGTTGGAGATAAAGTTATGTTTAAAGTCTCACCATGGAAAGGCTTGAACTTTACTTGTCCCCAAGTAAACTGATGCGTGGTTTTGCAACCTTACAACAGGTTTTACCTCTCGAGGGATCTCAAGAGGCTTACAACCCCACCAGGCAGTGTACCTGACCGATGTAGTATAGTGTAGTGGTAAGTACGGGGGATTGATCGTTCTCCACAGGGAATAGTGTTCGTTAGGTATGAAAAACTACTCTAATAGGTCTAAGGGTTGAGGAAGATTCTTTTTTTGTGTTTTTATAATTTTATGAAAGCAAGTAAAATCTCGGGTTTTGAAGGAGTGGGCAGAATTAGTTGCTAGTCAACTAACCCAAATAACTACAAATGCAAATAAAATAAATAACTAAAAATAAAAATGTTGGAGAAGACTTAAGTGTAGAGAAATGTGTTTACTTAGCTTTCCTTACTCCCTAACTATCTTTTACCGGTTGATTAGTGTGTATTAGTCGCGTGGATGACGGGTGTATTCCTTAATACCAATCGTGGGGTGGCGTACGTACTTCCCCAACTCTACAAGCTCCTACTTCACTCCTATGTCGAGCCGGCTAGGAAGCTCCTAACATGGGATCACTAGAATTCGCTTGTGCATTAAATACAACCATAAAAACCTTTAGTACGCATTTGGTTCATGTTTCTTAAGACGTTCAAGCAAGTTACCGAATAGGAAGTTAGCCAGTTTTCTTAAGCCTAACATAGATAAACAATCATCCAATACAACTAATAACACACTAATAACCAATAATCAATAGCTAAGTTTCATTAGATCTAAGCAAACACAAGATAAATCTAGCCTAACATGTTAAACAAAAGACAAGAACAAGATAGAATCAAACAACACATAGACATATTGAATGATTAATTGATAACTTATCTTTCAATGTAACATGGAAGATCTCAAGGCAAAAAGCCTTGAAAAAGAAGCTAAATTCGTCTTAGGGTTTTCTCCCAAAAATTCCACACTAAGCTCTCTCTTTAATGACAAAAAATTAGAAAACTATATATAGACTTTTGGATCTGACGGCGTCACCTTATGGAGTGTGACGCCGTCACCTCGCCGCTTTTAGGGTTCCCGGATGACCTTCTTGACGCCGTCCCTCTTTAGCTCTCCAAAATCCGTTCTGGCTTATCAAGGCTTGACTCCGTCAGATCTTGAACGTGACGCCGTCCCTCTTTGAATTAAGCCGTGACGCCCTTGATCAGGTTAAAGCGTGACGCCGTCAGAATTTACATGCAATTTTCACTGGCTTATCATGAGTAAATTTCACATCCACCTTTTCTTGCCAAGCCATGACGCCGTCCAGAGTAAAATCTGACGCCGTCAAAGGTAACTTTTAGCCGATTTTTGAGACTTTGTCGTTTTCTTCACTTTTATGCTCCAAAAACGTCCAAAATGCCTCCTTTTCCAGATTTCTCCTCAAAAGTACCTAAAATGACAAAAGGAACGATTTAGGGCAATATTTGATCAAATAAATACGATTTAGGGCTTAAATGACCCCTTAAAAGCGGTACACTTTTCGCTTCATCAAATACCCTTACACTTGAGATTTGCTTGTCCTCAAGCAAATGCGCTTTTATTCTAATCAAAATACAAGTTAGGGGTCATTTAATGCGAACATAAAAGTAATTACAACAAATAATCGTTCCACTTCAATCATAATAAGCACGGAGATTATAAACTAGCACCTCACAAGTAGTGTTTAGATACTCACATCTCTCTAGTGTCATCAAAATAAATCTCATAAATGAAAACGGATAATATCTCTCACTACCTGTCATAGAAAATAGATTACCATAGGCTTGGGAAAGGATCGAAAACCTCCTCCACTAGGCGTAAGCACCTAAGATAAACTATCAAAGAGGGCTTTTACATGGGTTATAATGTTAGGTGTAGGGAAAAGGAAAACACGGTTTTGTTGGATAAAGGATATTTTACTGGTGGCGAGTTAAAGATCTTGATTAATTACATGTACTATACAATGTTGCTAAGCCAAGACTCGACTCAATCTTAAGCTAGAAACAAAATAACAAAATAACAAAAACATGAAAATAAACATAAAATGAAACGGGATGGTAGTCCGTATGTTTTTTCTACTTTTCTTTTTCTCATTTTTTTTTTTTTTTTTTTTGTATTTTTCTTGATTTTTTCGATTTTTTTTTTTTTTTTTTTTTTTTTTTTTTTTTTTTTTTTTTGCATACACTTTTGCCCTACCATCCAAAATAATACATCATAGGGGCATTGCATCCCCCTTACACTTGAACTTTTACATAACTTTACAAATAACTATTCTAATGACTCGAATTAAGATAATTGAAAAACTTGGAGTACTTTTTTTTAAAATATTTAGCACATATGGGGGTAATAAATGATGTTCTTCCCCATTACTCCAATACACTAGTACTTTACCCATGAGTCCCAATCGTCCCAAAACAATATGTACAAGGATATGACTCGACTTAGCAACCATGTAATCAACTAGATAATTAACTTGGGTTTAAACAAATGTTGTCACAATAATGCACTAAAATGAGTGCATACAAGGTAGGCTAAGGCGATTTGGGTGTACATTTTAGTGGGGTGTAACAAATTCTTCCTTTAAGTAAAATGCTTAAAGGTCGAAACGAAAAGATAGGCTCTGAGGGGTGTACTAGGGGTATCGTGTACTAAAAATGAGTACAACGCAAAGGGTGTGGGAGAATTACTTGACCAATGTAGCCAAAGTAATTATAACAAAAACACAGGTGTAAAACAATGGGTTAATCCTAATGCCTCTTATCATGTAGTAAATCTAACTACACGAATGTAGTCTCACTTGTGGCCTTGGAATGGTCCTAACGCAAGTTCTAGAATCTAAGTGCTACCGGTACACACATCATAGCATAAATGCTTTTCCTACCAATTCTAGGGGCGAACCTCACATATTTGGGGGTGGAAAATTTTTTTAGTGGTACGGTTTTTTGTGCTAGTCATATAACTCCTATCCGTGAGACGCTCATTAAGATCAAAGTTTCACTCCTATGTGTTGTAAAAAAATTTAAATTTGGCACTAAAATTACCTTAACAAGTATTTCTCTCAGTTTTATTACACATCTACTATTAAACAAACAAAAATCAAGCGTAATAGTATTCTCTAAAATCGTACTTTTACCCTCCCCTTACACTTAAGATGAACATTGTCCCCAATGTTCAAATAACAAGATGTAAAAGCATAAAGTAAAAGAATGAAATCAAATACTCCCCTGATTCGCTCGGTGGATAATGAAGTAACACGGTTAAATCTTCTTCCAAAGTAATGTTGAAGCTCCATGACTAATGCATCGCCATAAGCTTGATTCAAAACATTTTCTTGTCCAAAATAACCTGTTAAACCTGAGAAAACAAACACGAAAACCTGCATAACATCGGCGGGATAAATTCTATATATAAGGATATAATGCTTGTGGAATGATAACTTTGCAGATTCCTGGAGATTATAAGTTGGAGATTTTAGTAAAAACTTTTTAAAAACAAAAACTTTCAAAAATTTCTGAAAATTAAATCTGACGCCGTCAGGTTATAAACCCTGACGCCGTCAGAAATGACCTGACAAAAATTTTCATTTTAAGTTTCCGGAAAATTTCTGGAAAAACCTTTACCTTACTTCCTGGAAATCCTGCAAAACATCATTATGACTCGATACAAGCATTTGACTCAAACACACACTAATATGTATGTTAATTTATTATTATTACGATTCATGTTAATTTGTGTTCTAATAAACCGATTTAGATTTCCCTTACACTTAGCTTTTGCAAAATACCTTTATATGTAGTTAAGACGAAGTTAAAAACAAAATAAAGCATTTTCACAAATTACTTTTGAACATGAATCAATAAGAATAAAAATTAAACATACATACGGAAACAAATAAAAACAAACAAACAAACAAATAAACACACAAAGCAAATAAAGCTTGGGTTGCCTCCCAAGAAGCGCTTGTTTTTGTTCGAGTCACGAACCTGACTCTACCCTTATTTAACAAAAATAGGGGAGGTTTTCCCTACACTTAGGATTAAGTGCGGGTGAAAGTAGCGATACACACCCTTAGGGTGTGAATATGCCACGTGAGGTGAAGGGGGTGAGTGAATGGCTTCCTTCATCCTAAAACTACCCGGATAATATTGGTTGATGGGTGGGTCGGTTCCTCTTTTTTCTCCTAGATGTAAATCTAAGGATGAAAAGTTGTGTAAAGGTTGAGGTTCCAATTCATCAACACTAGGAAATTCCCTAGAACTATGAATAAGGTCATCACTAAAAGTGTGCAAACCTATATCCTCTAGTTGTGCTTGGTCCAAGGGTTCTACCTCCATCGGGATTCCTAAAGTCTCTTCTACTTCTTCCGGGTAAGTCACGGGCGGTGCGGGTGCCTCAAATGATGGTTGAGTATTTTGTGGGCTTATGGTGTTTACCTCATTATTCCACGTGTCAAGATCACCTATATCCTCGTCAATTGTTTTCTTAGGTAGTGATAATAACAAACCTAGTGCTTCATCCAACTTATGATTTATTGATACGGCTCTATCCACAATTCCTTGGCAAACTAGGTCGCTTTTCCTATTAGCCTCACTAAAACAAAATCCTAAACATGGAGGTTGTTCATAAGAATCTATCCTAGGTGAAGGCTCATATGATTCATAAGTGTCTCTAAATGAGGTATTTTGAACTTCTTGGTGTTCTAGCCACTCAACCATATCTTGCAATCTTAGAAATCTAAGTGAAAAGTCCATTTGAAGCAAATTACAAACAAAATCACAAAGAAAAGATAGACTACGAGAAAATTACAAAATAAAAAGAAAAAAATCTCACTTGATAGGAATCTTGTGAGTAGACCTAATAAAAATAAAATTTCAACCTAAGCAATAACTACTCCCCGGCAACGGCGCCAAAAACTTGATGCGTGGTTTTGCAACCTTACAACAGGTTTTACCTCTCGAGGGATCTCAAGAGGCTTACAACCCCACCAGGCAGTGTACCTGACCGATGTAGTATAGTGTAGTGGTAAGTACGGGGGATTGATCGTTCTCCACAGGGAATAGTGTTCGTTAGGTATGAAAAACTACTCTAATAGGTCTAAGGGTTGAGGAAGATTCTTTTTTTGTGTTTTTATAATTTTATGAAAGCAAGAAAAATCTCGGGTTTTGAAGGAGTGGGCGGAATTAGTTGCTAGTCAACTAACCCAAATAACTACAAATGCAAATAAAATAAATAACTAAAAATAAAAATGTTGGAGAAGACTTAAGTGTAGAGAAATGTGTTTACTTAGATTTCCTTACTCCCTAACTATCTTTTACCGGTTGATTAGTGTGTATTAGTCGCGTGGATGACGGGTGTATTCCTTAATACCAATCGTGGGGTGGCGTACGTACTTCCCCAACTCTACAAGCTCCTACTTCACTCCTATGTCGAGCCGGCTAGGAAGCTCCTAACATGGGATCACTAGAATTCGCTTGTGCATTAAATACAACCATAAAAACCTTTAGTACGCATTTGGTTCATGTTTCTTAAGACGTTCAAGCAAGTTACCGAATAGAAAGTTAGCCAGTTTTCTTAAGCCTAACATAGATAAACAATCATCCAATACAACTAATAACACACTAATAACCAATAATCAATAGCTAAGTTTCATTAGATCTAAGCAAACACAAGATAAATCTAGCCTAACATGTTAAACAAAAGACAAGAACAAGATAGAATCAAACAACACATAGACATATTGAATGATTAATTGATAACTTATCTTTCAATGTAACATGGAAGATCTCAAGGCAAAAAGCCTTGAAAAAGAAGCTAAATTCGTCTTAGGGTTTTCTCCCAAAAATTCCACACTAAGCTCTCTCTTTAATGACAAAAAATTAGAAAACTATATATAGACTTTTGGATCTGACGGCGTCACCTTATGGAGTGTGACGTCGTCACCTCGCCGCTTTTAGGGTTCCCGGATGACCTTCTTGACGCCGTCCCTCTTTAGCTCTCAAAAATCCGTTCTGGCTTATCAAGGCTTGACGCCGTCAGATCTTGAACGTGACGCCGTCCCTCTTTGAATTAAGCCGTGACGCCCTTGATCAGGTTAAAGCGTGACGCCGTCAGAATTTACATGCAATTTTCACTGGCTTATCATGAGTAAATTTCACATCCACCTTTCTTGCCAAGCCATGACGCCGTCCAGAGTAAAATCTGACGCCGTCAAAGGTAACTTTTAGCCGATTTTTGAGACTTTGTCGTTTTCTTCACTTTTATGCTCTAAAAACGTCCAAAATGCCTCCTTTTCCAGATTTCTCCTCAAAAGTACCTAAAATGACAAAAGGAACGATTTAGGGCAATATTTGATCAAATAAATACGATTTAGGGCTTAAATGACCCCTTAAAAGCGGTACACTTTTCGCTTCATCATAAACCTTAGAATTAATCTTATGAAAATGTATCCTAAAAGATATTAGGATTTATTTTTTATATTTAAGCATGTATTCGTTTTATCATAATCACACAACCAAACACTTAACGAATTAGAAGTAAAATAAAATATTTCGATAAAAGCAAATCTAATCATTTAACTGTCCAGTCGTGACGAATATTCTATCATAAGCTTGGCAAGTATACACATCTCCCCCACTAAAGCCAAGGAATAACAAGTCTAAAGCGGTAAAAAGGGGTTGTTGGTTAAGGGTTAATCATTCTCCTTAATCTCTATCGATCTCAAATTCCAGAAAAGGCGACAAAATCACAAATACATGATCGAATCCACGAACACGATACTTGCAATTGCTCAAATCCTTAACTCGAATAGGCTAAAGATAGGACCAAGTAATCTTCACCAATAATATTATATCAAAAAGGGCGACAAAATCATAAATACATAGCCGAATCCACGACTACGATACTTAAGATTGCTCAAATCCCTATTCTCAATAAATCAAAGGTTTGGATAAAGAATAATATAGGGTATGGATAATATTTGGGATACAAATTGGTGTAAAATGAAAAATAAACAAAAAAGATAAATTAAAATCCTAAGTGTGGTTAATCACTATCCCAACCATCCCATGAATAAGACTCGTATCACTGAATAACTCACGCTTTAACACTTGAAACACACGCTTTAGGTAGACACGAATTATACTCAACAAGATCTCAATCAAAGAATATCCTTTAGTTGGCGTTCCCATAACATCCAACTCCCATTCAATCCACAGATATAATATACAACAACTAGTGGTGATATCGACCACTTAATACAAAACTTTACATAAGTTGGTCAAAACAAACTTCCAACTCTTTTCTTTTTCTTTTTCTTTTCTTATTTTTTCGATTTTTTTTTTTTTTTTTTTTTTTTAACTTTAATAAACTTTATTTGAAACATAAACATAGATGTGTAAAATTTCACCACATCACTATAATGATAACTCTGGATAATTTTTCCATACTTTTCATAACTTCAGAAATAACGGTAATAGTGAAAGTAGTAAACACACGAAAAATAAACTCAAAGATATACAATATTTACTTTCACTCCAATTGCATTGTGCAATTTCCCGACCTAACCAAAGATAATGAATTACGCACGCAAACACAGGTAATGTAAGGAAACACACTTTGCCTAAAGCAATTAACCAACCACGGATTTTAATCTATAGGGTAGGCTAAGGTGTAAGGGTGTAACGAAACATTATAACAAAGGTGTAAGAAACGAAAGGAATGGCTCTGAGTGTTTTTCTAGGGGTATCTTACTCTAAAAATGAGAGTAACAAAAGGGTTTATACGGGGGTTAACTAACCATTGTAGTTAGCTAATATCACATAACATATAATAGCTATTTGGGTGTAATCCTAGAAATTTACCAATTTAGACAAGTCATTCGAATTATATAAAATAATACTTATTATGGTGGTCTCGAATAGTATACAAGCCAAGTTCTAAAGTTTACAAGTCACCGGCACACTCATAGATTTGTGAATTTTTTTAAAAATCACAATTTTTGAAAATAACGTCATGTATGCAGCTATGCAACTTAGATCTCAAACAAAAACATGCTAAAAATTTTAAATTTTGATATATTAAGCACATTTTAAGCATAATTTGAAAAGTTTAGGACAAGTAAGTGTTCTAATTCTCCAATCCCCCCACTTAAGTTAAACAACGTCCTCGTTGTTTGTATCAAAGGTTAAAAACTGGAAAATAAAAGAATTAGAACAGAAAAACTCCCCCGAGATTTGCTCGGTATGATCCTCCATTAGTATAAGAGCAAAAATCATCTTTCTTGTGGATGAGAACGTTTAAGCTTCATATTTGATGTATCCACAAAAATTGCAGGAATCTATAATACCACCAAGACTTTAAACACACCTAAGTTAAGAAGGTTCAAACTTGCATAATACATTAGTAGTTAGTAAAAATAAAACATAAAAATTAAAACTGAAAATCATCAGGTCAGTCGATGCGCCGTATCTTATGGAAGAAGATACGTCGTATCGAGCCTGGAATAAATACGAATTAGAATAGAAGATGCGTCGCATCCTTAACCAGGGATGCGCCGCATTAAATAAACTGATAATAAGTTTTAAAGTCAAAAATAAAAATGCAGAAAAATAAAATAAGATATGACCAGTGCAGGATATGCGTCGCATCTAGGGATTGAGATGCGCCGTATCTGCTGCGGGCCTGACTGACTCGACACAGAACAGAATAGTAAAAATTTTCCGGGTTGTCTCCCGGTCAGCACTTGTCTTTATTCCAGAGTCTTCAATTTAGACTCACGTTCAGCTCTTTAATATCGATCAATGAAGGAGTCTGAAACATCGCGCTCCCTCATCGCCAATTCAGTAATATTGAACACTCCTTGCTCGTCCTTAATTTCCACGCCGTTCTTCTTTAATATCTGTATAAATAAAGTTCTGTCCCTTTCGGGCAGAGATGATGATGAGGCGAAAAGTGTACCGCTTTTAAGGGGTCATTTAAGCCTTAAATCGTATTTATTTGATCAAATATTGCCCTAAATCGTTCCTTTTGTCATTTTAGGTACTTTTGAGGAGAAATCTGGAAAAGGAGGCATTTTGGACGTTTTTGGAGCATAAAAGTGAAGAAAACGGCAAAGTCTCAAAATTGTGCTGAAAGTCACCTTTGACGGCGTCAACATTTACTCCAGACGGCGTCATGCCTTGGCAAGAAAAGTTGGATGTGAAATTTACTCATGACGGGCCAGTGAGTTTGCATGAGAATTCTGACGGCGTCACGCTTTAACTAAATCAAGGGCGTCACGGCTTAAATCATAAGGGGACGGCGTCACGTTATAGGTCCGACGGCGTCAAGCCTTGATAAGCCAGAATGGATTTTTGAAGAGCTAAAGAGGGACGGCGTCAAGAAGGTCACCCGGGAACCCTAAAAGCGGCGAGAGGTGACGGCGTCACAATGCATAAGGTGACGCCGTCAGATGTCAAAGTCTATATATAGTTTTCTAATTTTTTGTCATTAAGGAGAGCTTAGTGTGTGGAATTTTGGGATAAAACCCTAAGACGATTTTAGCTACTTTTTCAGGGCTTTTTGCCCTGAGATCTTCCATGTTTCATTGAAAGATAAGTTATCAATTAATCATTCAATATGTCTATGTGTTGTTTGATTCTATCTTATGCTTGTCTTTTGTTTAACATGTTAGGCTAATTTTATCTTGTGTTTGCTTAGATCTAATGAAACCTAGCTATTGATTATTGGTTGTTAGTGTGTTGTTAGTTGTATTGGATGATTGTTTATCTATGTTAGGCTTAAGAAAACTGGCTAACTTCCTATTCGGTAACTTGCTTGAACGTCTTAAGAAACATGAACCAAACGCGTACTAAAGGTTTTTATGGTTGTATTTAATGCACAAGCGAATTCTAGTGATCCCATGTTAGGAGCTTCCTAGCCGGCTCGACATAGGAGTGAAGTAGGAGCTTGTAGAGTTTGGGGAAGTAAGTACGCCACCCCACGAATGGTATTAAGGAATACACCCGTCATCCACGCGACTAATACACACTAATTAACCGGTAAAAGATAGTTAGGGAGTAAGGAAATCTAAGTAAACACATTTCTCTACACATAAGTTTCTCACCACTTTTCATTTTTGTTATTTTATTTTATTTGCATTTGTAGTAATTTGGGTTAGTTGACTAGCAACTAATTCCGCCCACTCCTTCAAAACCCGAGATTTTACTTGCTTTCATAAAAATATAAAAACATAAAAAGAATCTTCCTCAACCCTTAGACCTATTAGAGTAGCTTTTCATACCTAACGAACACTATTCCCTGTGGAGAACGATCAATCCCCCGTACTTACCACTACACTATACTACATCGGTCAGGTACACTGCCTGGTGGGGTTGTAAGCCTCTTGAGATCCCTCGAGAGGTAAAACCTGTTGTAAGGTTGCAAAACCCACGCATCAAGTTTTTGGCGCCGCTGCCGGGGAATAGTTATTGTTTAGGTTGAATTTTTATTTCTATTAGGTCTACTCACTAGATTCCTTTCTAGTGAGATTTTTATTTTATTTTTCTAGGTTTTCTTTAGTCTATCTATTTTCTTCGTGTCTTTGTTCGTAACCATTACCGTCCGACATCATGGAAGATGGTAATATCCTTAACCCACACAACCCACCACCACAACAACCACCACCACCTCCTAGAGCCCGTACTTTAGGAGAGTATTCCCGTCCTAGCCACCATGGCTATCGAAACACCATTGAGCTCACTCAAGGAGCCAATATCACACCCTTGCGATCCGACACCATCCGGTTGGTGCAAAGCGGATGCGCATTCCATGGACTTCGTTCTGAAGATCCTAATCAACATCTCAAGGACTTTCTTAAAATCGTTGATTCTATAGACCTTGATGTTGCCACTCGAGAGACGACCCGATTGCGTCTCTTCCAATTCTCTCTGCGGGACCAAGCTAGTCAATGGCTAGAACGTCAACCCGCAGGATCCATCACCTCTTGGGATGATCTCACCACTCGTTTCCTTGCTCAGTTTTTCCCACCGGGAAGAACTACCAAGCTAAGGAATGATATCTTGATGTTCCAACAACGTCAAGGCGAAACTCTCTACGAGGCATGGACTCGATTCAAGGACTTACTCCAAAAAGTCCCTCACCATGGCATAGAACTTTGGCTCCAAGTCCAAATCTTCTATGACCATATCAATCTCTCCACAAGGCAAACCATTGACCAATCGGCCGGTGGCAAGCTACATGATCTAAGTGCGGAACAATCATGGGCTCTCCTAGAGGATCTTGCTCTTTATGACAACGAAAGTTGGAGTGATCCCCGTGATTTGAATAAAACGGTCAAGGCAATATCTTTGCCTTCTAACAATTCAAGCACTTCCGACCGTAGGATCATAGAACTTGAAGACCAAGTCAAGTTTCTCATGAAATCCTACGAGGCTCCTAAACCTTCAAGCCAAGTGAACAAAATCACTTCTTCATGTGAATTATGTAGTGGTCCCCACGACACTCGTGATTGCATGGAACTCCCCGAACAAGCTTTTGTGGACTACGCATCATCGCGTACCGACGGAGCGGGAGACAAGTGGTACACTTTCAAGCCCGAGCCAAACCCCTACGGTGATTCATACAACCCCTCATGGAAAAATCACCCGAACCTTAGGTGGAGACAAAACCAAAACTCACAACAAACCAATTCTTCCAACCCACCTAATCGTTTCCAATCAAGCGGTTCCAACTCGAACCGTACTTTCAACAACAATCCTTCCGGCAATGGTAGTACCAATAACTTTGAAGGATTGATTTCCCAATTTATGGCATCTCAAGAAGCTCGGATAGCTAGATTCGAGACCGAATTCAATCAGCAACAAACTGAGATGACCAATAAAATTGACAACTTGTTGAAAGCCCTCCATAACCAAGTGTTATCACCTCCACATAAGGACGCTAGGAACACAAATAGCGGACCCCAAGTCAAAGACCCTTCTTCATCCAAACATGTCCACTTCGTCAACATTGTCACTATTAAACCAATCGATAGGAGCATGGAAGAAAGTGAACCTAAGGATGAGGATAGGAAAGTCGAGGTTGATAAGGAAGTTAGGACAAGTGAGATTGAAGAAGTAGATGATGATGAGGACTACTTCAATAGGCTACCCACTAAGGAAGAGCGTGCATATCATACAAACTTATTCGATGACCCCGAGACACCATACTTCCTAGGTAGACCAATCATAGAAATAGGCGACCCTTCTAATCTCAACATACCATGCAACATCGGACATCTACATGTGTGGAAAGCTTACATCGACCTTAGATCACCCATAAACATCATGACTAGAGCCCACTACAACTTGATAATGAAAAATCAACTTGGGTATAGGATGTTCCTTGACAAGGGTTGGATGAGTAACTTCACGGGAAGAGTTAAGGGATTACCGGTTTATGTAGGAAACTTCACCTATGTCACCGACTTTGTAATTGTAGAAGATATCCGTCCAATAGTCGATGCATCCTTGACTCAAGTGGTTTTTGGAAAACCATTTGTTGAGGTCTCTAGAATGACTTATGAACCTTCCTTGGGGATAGTTAGATTTAAGGATGAGACCGATGAAGTAAGCTACCAAATGCCATATAAGATAGAACAATTCCAACACTTGTCAAATGTTGAGAAGGAGCTTAAACAAGCGGTCTACTATAGGAATGATAAGGATAGAAGTAAAGGAGTAGACTATGTTATGGAAAGGATATTCGGTTTCTACAAGGATTGTTTGAAATTAGGACCGGAATATAAAACCGGGAAGGAGAATGGCCTAGGAACCGTGACCGATGATGGAGTCACGTAATGTACGTGACTTTGAGTCTAGCTACAAGACTCGTTAATAAAGAAAGGCGCTTCTTGGGAGGCAACCCAAGCTTTATTTATTTTATTTGCTTTGTGTGTTTATTTGTTTGTTTGTTTGTTTTATTTGTTCCGTATGTATGTTTAATTTTTATCATTATTGATTCATGTTCAAAAGTAATTTGTGAAAATGCTTTATGTTGTTTTTAACCTCGTCTTAACTACATATAAAGGTATTTTGCAAAAGATAAGTGTAAGGGAAATCTAAATCGGTTTATTAGAACACAAATTAACATGAATCGTAATAATATTGAATTAACATACATATTCGTATTTGTTTGAGTCAAATGCTTGTATCGAGTCATAATGATGTTTTGCAGGATTTCCAGGAAGTAAGGTAAAGGTTTTTCCAGAAATTTTCCGGAAACTTAAAACGAAAATTTTTGTCAGGTCATTTCTGACGGCGTCAGGGGTTATAACCTGACGGCGTCAGATTTAATTTCCAGAAATTTTTGAAAATTTTGTTTTCATAAAAAGTTTTTATTAAAATCTCCAACTTATAATCTCCAGGAATCTGCAAAGTTATCATTCCACAAGCATTATATCCTTATATATAGATTTTATCCCGCCGATGTTATGCAGGTTTTCGTGTTTGTTTTCTCAGGTTCAACAGGTTATTTTGGACAAGGAAATGTTTTGAATCAAGCTTATGGCGATGCATTAGTCATGGAGCTTCAACATTCTCTTTGGAGGAAGATTTAACCGTGTAATTTCATTATCCAACGAGCGAATCAGGGGAGTATTTGATTTCATTCTTTTACTTTATGCTTTTACATCTTGTTATTTGAACATTAGGGACAATGTTCATCTTAAGTGTAAGGGGAGGGTAAAAGTACGATTTAAGAGAATACTATTGCGCTTGATTTTTGTTTGTTTGATGGTAGATGTGTAATAAAACTGAGAGAAATACTTGTTAAGGTAATTTTAGTGCCAAATTTAAAATTTTTTACAACATATAGGGGTGAAACTTTGATCCTAATGAGCGTCTCACGGATAGGAGTTATATGACTAGCACAAAAACCGTACCACTAAAAAAATTTTCCACCCCCAAATATGTGAGGTTCGCCCCTAGAATTGGTAGGAAAAGCATTTATGCTATGATGTGTGTACCGGTAGCACTTAGATTCTAGAACTTGCGTTAGGACCATTCCGAGGCCACAAGTGAGACTACATTCGTGTAGTTAGATTTACTACATGATAAGAGGCATTAGGATTAACCCATGTTTTACACCTGTGTTTTTGTTATAATTACGTTGGCTACATTGGTCAAGTAATTCTCCCACACCCTTTGCGTTGTACTCATTTTTAGTGCACGATACCCCTAGTACACCCCTCAGAGCCTATCTTTTCGTTTCGACCTTTAAGCATTTTACTTAAAGGAAGAATTTGTTACACCCCACTTAAATGTACACCCAAATCGCCTTAGCCTACCTTGTATGCACTCATCTTTAGTGCATTATTGTGACAACATTTGTTTAAACCCAAGTTAATTATCTAGTTGATTACATGGTTGCTAAGTCGAGTCATATCCTTGTACATATTGTTTTGGGACGATTGGGACTCATGGGTAAAGTACTAGTGTAATGGAGTAATGGGGAAGAACATCATTTATTACCCCCATATGTGCTAAATGTTTTAAAAGTACTCCAAGTTTTTCAATTATCTTAATTCGAGTCATTAGAATAGTTATTTGTAAAGTTATATAAAAGTTCAAGTGTAAGGGGATGCAACGCCCCTTTGATGTATTATTTTGGATGGTAGGGTAAAAGTGTATGCAAAAAAAAAAAAAAAAAAAAAAAAAAAAAAAAAAAAAAAAAAAAATCGAAAAAATCAAGAAAAATACAAAAAAAATGAGAAAAAAGAAAAATAGAAAAAACATACGGACTACCATCCCGTTTCATTTTATGTTTATTTTATATTTTATGTTTATGTTATTTTGTTTCTAGCTTAAGATCGAGTCTAGTCTTGGCTTAGCAACATTGTATAGTACATGTAATTGATCAAGATCTTTAACTCGCCACCAGTAAAATATCCCGTATCCAACAAAACCGTGTTTTCCTTTTCCCTACACCTAACATTATAACCCATTTAAAAGCCCTCTTTGATAGTTTATCTTAGGTGCTTACGCCTAGTGGAGGAGGTTTTCGATCCTTTCCCAAGCCTATGGTAATCTATTTGCTATGACAGGTAGTGAGAGATATTTTCCGTTTTCATTTATGAGATTTATTTTGATGACACTTGAGAGATGTGAGTATCTAAACACTACTTGTGAGGTGCTAGTATATAATCTCCGTGCTTATTATGATTGAAGTGGAACGATTATTTGTTGTAATTACTTTTATGTTTGCATTAAATGACCCCTAACTTGTATTTTGATTAGAATAAAAGCGCATTTGCTTGAGGACAAGCAAATCTCAAGTGTAAGGGTATTTGATGAGGCGAAAAGTGTACCGCTTTTAAGGGGTCATTTAAGCCTTAAATCGTATTTATTTGATCAAATATTGCCCTAAATCGTTCCTTTTGTCATTTTAGGTACTTTTGAGGAGAAATCTGGAAAAGGAGGCATTTTGGACGTTTTTGGAGCATAAAAGTGAAGAAAACGGCAAAGTCTCAAAATTGTGCTGAAAGTCACCTTTGACGGCGTCAACATTTACTCCAGACGGCGTCATGCCTTGGCAAGAAAAGTTGGATGTGAAATTTACTCATGACGGGCCAGTGAGTTTGCATGAGAATTCTGACGGCGTCACGCTTTAACTAAATCAAGGGCGTCACGGCTTAAATCATAAGGGGACGGCGTCACGTTATAGGTCCGACGGCGTCAAGCCTTGATAAGCCAGAATGGATTTTTGAAGAGCTAAAGAGGGACGGCGTCAAGAAGGTCACCCGGGAACCCTAAAAGCGGCGAGGTGACGGCGTCACAATGCATAAGGTGACGCCGTCAGATGTCAAAGTCTATATATAGTTTTCTAATTTTTTGTCATTAAGGAGAGCTTAGTGTGTGGAATTTTGGGATAAAACCCTAAGACGATTTTAGCTACTTTTTCAGGGCTTTTTGCCCTGAGATCTTCCATGTTTCATTGAAAGATAAGTTATCAATTAATCATTCAATATGTCTATGTGTTGTTTGATTCTATCTTATGCTTGTCTTTTGTTTAACATGTTAGGCTAATTTTATCTTGTGTTTGCTTAGATCTAATGAAACCTAGCTATTGATTATTGGTTGTTAGTGTGTTGTTAGTTGTATTGGATGATTGTTTATCTATGTTAGGCTTAAGAAAACTGGCTAACTTCCTATTCGGTAACTTGCTTGAACGTCTTAAGAAACATGAACCAAACGCGTACTAAAGGTTTTTATGGTTGTATTTAATGCACAAGCGAATTCTAGTGATCCCATGTTAGGAGCTTCCTAGCCGGCTCGACATAGGAGTGAAGTAGGAGCTTGTAGAGTTTGGGGAAGTAAGTACGCCACCCCACGAATGGTATTAAGGAATACACCCGTCATCCACGCGACTAATACACACTAATTAACCGGTAAAAGATAGTTAGGGAGTAAGGAAATCTAAGTAAACACATTTCTCTACACATAAGTTTCTCACCACTTTTCATTTTTGTTATTTTATTTTATTTGCATTTGTAGTAATTTGGGTTAGTTGACTAGCAACTAATTCCGCCCACTCCTTCAAAACCCGAGATTTTACTTGCTTTCATAAAAATATAAAAACATAAAAAGAATCTTCCTCAACCCTTAGACCTATTAGAGTAGCTTTTCATACCTAACGAACACTATTCCCTGTGGAGAACGATCAATCCCCCGTACTTACCACTACACTATACTACATCGGTCAGGTACACTGCCTGGTGGGGTTGTAAGCCTCTTGAGATCCCTCGAGAGGTAAAACCTGTTGTAAGGTTGCAAAACCCACGCATCAGATGACAAAATGATAGACGGGAAATTCTTATTATCATATAGGCATAAATAAGCAAGGTGGGGTGGTAGTTCAATAAACACATCATTATTCAAATTCGTTTTCTCAACTATTCTCCTACGTTTGTTAATTACTACGCAATAATACCACTCGTCATCAGAATCATTAACAATATCGCGTCTAAGTTCGGTGGGTACATTAAGGTCAATAAATTCCTCAAAGTTCTCATGATTAGGATTAGTTGAGTTGTTTTGAATCAATGTTTCTCCCATAAGCCTAGTTTCAAGATCGAGGTCCATACGCTCTCTTAATCCTAGCACATAGACGCCTCTAATTATGCTTTTAACAGGATCTTGGCACTTATAGACTAGTTTATTATTCCCTACCCTTAATGAGATTTTTCTTTTAAACACATCAATCTTAGCATGGGCAGTAGACAAGAAAGGTCTTCCAAGGATTAAAAGAATCTTAACATCCTCGGGCATATCTAATATAACAAAGTCAACAGGGAAAATAAACTTCTCAATCTTAACTAGCACATTATTAGCAATCCCTTCAGGTCGTTTTACCGTTTTATCAGCCAATTCGATAAGTAACTTAGTTGGTGCTAATTTTCCTAGTCCTAGGGTAGTGAATGTCTTAAGGGGCATTACACTAACGCTAGCTCCTAAGTCAGCTAACACATTATTGAAAGATATATCATTAATTGAACAAGGTAAAGTAAAACTTCCTGGGTCCTTTTCTTTATGAGGCAAGGAATTTAAGTCGGTTGCAGAGTCCTCTTCTTTCATTGTAGCCTTGATCTCCTCTTCAATCTTTGTCTTCTCTTTGAGTAGTCTCCTTAAACTGATTGAAGAATTAAAGAAAAATTCGGGTCTTGCACCATCATTACCATTCATCAGTCTTCTAGGAAAAGGAATGTTAGGAGTGACTTCTTCAGTGGTGCTTATGGCCTTGACATGATCTCTTGGGTTGGTTTCAGTTGAGCTAGGTAAACTTCCATATCCCCTTTCTTGAAGAACTTTGCTCATTTGACCAATTTGTTGCTCCAATGCTTTGATCAAAGCTCCTTGATTTCTTGTAATAGTGTCCATTGAAGCTCGAATTTCTTTGATCATAGCAGTATTCTCTTCATGTCTTTTAGCAGCATCGGCCATAATTTGCTTTAGAGTGTCATCTAAAGTCTGCCTCCTTTCTTGATAAGCGGGATTAAAGTTGTTCTTTTGATAGAATCCCGGGGTGGCTTCCCTAAATCTTCCTGAAGCTCGGAATGATTGTCCAAATTGGGTGTAATATGCTTCTTCAAACGTCTCACTTTCATTCTTATTCAGGAAATCTTTAGTGTAGTGAGGTCCTTCGCATTTTTTACATCCAACTTGGGCAGCATACACTTTTTCATCACGCTTCTTCATCTCTCTACTAATTTTATCCAATTGAGCTTGAATAGCAGCAAACCCGTCAAAATTAGTGCTGCTCTTAGATCTAGTAGAGGTCCCATCGTGCCATTTTTGAGAATGATCAGCAGCTTCTTGGATAGCTTTCCTAGCATTGGCTGCACTCATTTGAGGAACAGCTCCCTTAGCGTCCAAGATTTGTCTAGTAGGCACGTCCAATCCTTGATAAAACAATATTATCTCCTGCATAGGGGTTAGATAGTGTTGAGGACATTTTACCAGTAAATCTTTAAATCGTTCCCAAGCTTGATAAAGAGTTTCATCAGGCTCTTGCTTGAAACTGTTGATAGCCTCCATCTTTTTAGCAGTCTTAGCAGGTGGACAATATCTCTTCAGGAATTTGCTCTTCAAATCTTCCCATGTAGTGATTGAACTAGCAGGTTCATTCCTTAGCCACTTGTTAGCAGCTCCTTTTAGCGAGATTGGAAAGATTCTTAGCATGAGTTGATTGTCAGTGACTCCTTCTGAAGTAAACAAATCCGCAATCTCGAGGACCTTTTCAACATGCTCATTAGCATCCTCATGTTCCGATCCACTGAAAGCATTTTCTCTTAGCTCCTTGAGAAACTGACCCTTCAATTCAAACTTTGACTTATCATCAAACTTTGGTCTAGCAACTCCTGAAGTGTAATCAGCACGGGTTTTGTTCATGTATTCCTCCATAGTTGTGTTTTCGCCCATTGCTTCTGTTTCTTCTTCCTCTTTCTCTTCAGAAAAATAATCAAGCTCGAATGAACTTGAGATATCAAAGCTTTTTGTGTTGAAAAGCCTTTTAAGCGAATGAAAAGCTCGTTCAGGATCTTCGAAAGGTTGAATCAAGTTCTTCGTAGAACTCCTGGTCATGCACTTCCTGAAATCAACACAAAAACATCAGTAGGGTATGCTCAAGAAAGTAATATATCAGAAAATCAACAACGAAAACGGAATACGAAAAATTAAAGTTACTGATATCTGCAGACGATGCGCCGTATCCAAAAATTTGGATACGCCGTATCTTATAATTGTTAAAATTTAATCAGACTTTATTCAGAAAATAGATACGCCGCTTAGAAATTTAGAATGCGCCGTATCAGTTTTAATTATCAAAAATCGATATTTATTTAAAATTAAATGCGTCGTATTAACAAAAGTTAATGCGCCGTATTTTCGTTACGTTTCAAAATACAAGATTTTTGATTCAGAAGATACGCCGTATCGATAGAGATCAATGCGTCGTATCTTTTTAATAATTCAAAAACTGTTTTTAATTAAAATAATAGATACGCCGTATCTGTAAAAACAGATGCGTCGTATCGCGTTATCGCTTAGAAAAAATTTCTTATTAAAAACAGATACGCCGTATCTTGGGGAAAGATGCGTCGTATCGAATTAATTAAACGCGTTGTATTTTATAAAAATTAAACGCAATACGCCGTATCTAAGAAAATAGATGCGCCGTATCATTTGAATAAGCTCAGTACAACGATAGCAGAATACAGAAAATACGAAAAATAAAAACAAATAAAAACAAACCAAAATAAACACAAATAAAAACACACAAAAACAGAAAATATGCAAAATAATACAATGAATGCAAATTAACTAATACACAACACGGTTAGCGGTTAGATTAAAAATTAAAAAGAAAAACCTAATTAAAATACTAATCAAATTAACAGATATTAACAATTCACTCCCCGGCAGCGGCGCCAAAAACTTGATGCGCGTGTGCGTATGCTCTAATTAATACCCACGGTATGTCGTTGTGGTTTTAGCAGTATTCAAGTTTTAAATTTATATTTAGCCGACTTATCAATAACACACACACTTTAACGAGCAGTGTACCCGGTCAGTATGAATATAATGGTAAGTAGAGTGTCGATCACTAAGAGTGGAACGTATTATCTAGTTATTCTAATCAGTATTTTAATATCTTAAGTTAGCTATACAACCTAATCTAACGCAAGGGGGTTCAGCCTGAGAGACTCGCATGGTTTGGTTGCAATTAAATAATAAACTAAACTAATAGGCACGAATCAGGGAATAGCACACACGTACACAGATAAATACTCGAGACAATAAGAAGACCTGTCCTGATAGTTAAGTAGCTTGTCACTTGTTTTATTGCTAGTTTTATATGAACTGTATAGTTCGATGCAACGCACCGAGATTAAGTCCTTTCTCGTTGGTTCTAATCTTATCGGCGAGTAAACCCTTAATGATTACTTATGACTATCCTATTTATCTTTCTTCCTACTTTTCTACAGACGATAGAATGCATAGGCGATCTAATAAATAGGCGAGGGCAGAGGCATGGCGACCCGATCAACGCTCAGCTAGACACAGAGGTTATCAATGCACTAATAAAAGTCACCAAAGACATCAACATATAAACTTTAATTAATGGGAAAGCAGTTTTAAGGGAGTGCAACCTTTCCGTTGTCACATTACACAAGCCACCAATCCTGATGAATTAAAGTTTACTAACACAATAAAACAAAACTACTTAATGAATTAAATACATGCAGGACCTTCTTACAGCTCTTGTATCTTCGTTCAAGGTGTGTCTTGTGCTGCTACTTCGACTGAATTCGTCCTAGGGTTTTTGTCTTCTCGTACTTAGCTAAATGTCGAACCTCTGAAATTCGTCTGGTCTTGGGGTATTTATAGTTTCTGTCTGAGGGTAAGATGCGGCGCATCTAATAAGTAGATGCGGCGCATTGACTTAACTTCGCGTGGGGTCCAAGATTAATATATTCAGGAATATTCGTACACCGCCAGAAGATGCGGCGTAACTCCATTCTCAGATGCGGCGCATGTCTTCTTGTATCTTGGATCGTATCTTGTGAAATCTTGATAGTGATGCGCCGTATGTAATAAGCAAGATGCGGCGTATCTGGAGCAGAATGTCTTGATCTTGTACATTTCAGTAGACTCTTATCTTCTTGCTTGTTTTGGTCCATAATTAGTCCAAAATCGCCAAGTTTCACCAAATGCTTGTTTTTACCTGAGAATTACAAAAGTAAACATTAACGTATCAATTCTCACAGATAATATAATAAAACAAGTCAAATAAATAGGATAAATGATAGTAATAAAATGTACTTATTTGAGTTCATCAGGGTGGGATACCTATTTGCCTTTGGTTGAGTTTTCATACAACAACAATTATCACGCGAGCATTAAGGCTGCACCATTTGAAGCATTGTATGGTCGGAAGTTCCGATCACCTATCTGTTGGGCTGAAGTAGGAGAAACTCATCTCATTGGGCCGGATATTATTCGTGAGACTACCGAGAAGATTGTGCAAATTAAGAACCGATTGAAAACCGCAACAGACCGTCAGAAGAGTTACGCAGATGTGAGACTTAAACCACTAGAGTTTCAAGTTGGAGATAAAGTTATGTTTAAAGTCTCACCATGGAAAGGCTTGATACGGTTTGGCAAGCGAGGAAAGCTGAACCCGAGGTACATTGGACCGTTCAAGATTTTGAACAGGGTTGGTCCGGTAGCCTACAGACTGGAACTATCTACCGAGCTTAGTAGGGTACACCCCACCTTCCACGTGTCAAATTTGAAGAAGTGTTTATCCGATGAGACAGCTGTAATTCCACTTGATGAGATTCAAGTTGATGAACAATTGAACTTTATTGAGGAGCCTGTAGAGATTATGGTACGTGAGATCAAACGACTAAAGAGGAGTCGTATTCCCATTGTGAAAGTCCGCTGGAATTCCAAGAGAGGACCCGAATTCACCTGGGAGCGCGAAGACGAGTTCAAGCGCAAGTACCCTCACCTTTTTGAAATCGGAACTGATAAGTTAAATTGAAATCCGGGACGAATTTCCCAATATGATGTATGTGTTGTAACATCCAATAATTTTCCATACCATTTTCACAAGCCGAATATTTATTTTTGAATCACCTTAGTATTTGAACCTTTCCTGAACTTGAGAAACGCAAGATATCTTGAGAAATGTGAACCTTATTCCTTTATTATGTCAGCACAACCTAGAAAGCATGAAATGAATCGAATTTGCTAAATAAATTAATTTTGATAAATTTACATATATATACATTCGTTTTTATCAGAAAAATTATTTCGAGAACAATGGCGCAAGTTTCATGTTAGGAATATGAATATTCAGCAGAAGACTCGGTCACCCCGAGTACTTATTAGATCATCATAGCTAGTAGGATTATCAGTAATATTATTAGTAGTTTAGTTATTAATTAGTATTGTGGAGTGGGTCGGGTCTTTACCCTCTGTCAGCTCGCTTCACAGTCCACTAGGGACATAATATGTAGTAGTATATATACCCCTTCCCACACATGGGAAGGGTTGGACCTTTTCAATCTAATATATCACAAGTTTCTTTCTCTCACTAAAGGCTCCCAAAACTCTCCTACTTCTCTCTAGAACTCTTACATATTCGATCCATATACAAGCCTCTCAAGAGTGTTTCTTGCTTAGTGAATACCCTACAATTGGTATCAAGAGCCATGGTTAGGTCCATGAGAGTTGGTATTCACGGATTTGTGTAGTTTGTGAGGTTTTTGGTTCGAATTTTAAGATATTTGTTTAGATACATTTATTTCATTTTGTGCTTTGTTTAGTTATTTAAAGTTGTTATAATTTGTACTTTCTAGCTTAGAAATAGTATAGGAGTAGTATTTAGTGCTTGGATTCACAGATTTAAGGTTCGTGTGGTGTTTGTGGGTGATTCGAGTGATTTTCTTTCAAGAGTCCTTGGATGCGGTTTGTGTGGTTTGGACGTTCTTGAATGCGGTTTGTGTAGCATCGGGTACGCGGTTTGTCTTTATACTAGTTTAGGCAAAAGGACAAACGGCATTGATAGTGACAGGTTTGGAAGTTTGTGCCAACGCGGTTTGTCTCTACGGTGCGTACGCGGTTTGTGTCTACGCGGTTTGTACTTCCAGTGTGAACTCGGTTTGTCCCTAAGGCGTATACGCGGTTTGTGTCTACGCGGTTTGTATATCAAGTGTGAACTCGGTTTGTCTATTAGGTGCATACGCGGTTTGTGTCAACGCGGTTTGTGTATTTAGTGTGAACTCGGTTTGTATCTCCATTGTGAACTCGGTTTGTCTCTTGGCACATACGCGGTTTGTATCTCCATTGTGAACTCGGTTTGTCTCTTAGGCGCATACGCGGTTTGTGTCTATGCTATTTGTCTAGGCGGTTTGTGTCTTGGTGATTTTAGAAATTCCCGCGAAAGATTCTATTTCTCGGTTAAATCACAAGATCTGTAAAATCCCGTAGTTACTATGGCTACCACATCAAGTGCATCATCAGATGACATTCAAGCTGCAGGGTCTGACACTCGTCCACCCATGCTAGATAGGACGGATTATGAGTCTTGGGCACAACGAATAAGACTTTACTGCTTGGGAAAAGATAATGGTGTTAACATTCTTAAGTCAATTGATGAAGGACCATATCAGATGGGTACCACCAGAGACGTTGTCACAACTGGTGAAGATGGGACTGTAACTTTGGGCATTGATAGACCTAGAAACTATAATGATCTTAATGAAGAAGAAAAGAAGAGGTATGATGCTGATATTAGAGCCTCAAACATAGTCATTCAAGGTCTTCCAAAGGATGTATACAAGCTCATCAATTTTAACACTGAAGCCAAGGCTGTGTGGGACAACGTTAAAATGCTATTGGCAGGGTCAGAACTCACAAAGGAAGATCGCGAGTCACAGCTGTATGATGAGTTCGAGCATTTCAAAATGAACCCAGGAGAGAATATCACAGATTACTATGTGAGATTTCATAAGTTGGTGAATGATATGAGGATGATCAGAATGACTATGCCCAATATCCAACTTAACTCAAAGTTTGTGAACAACATGACTCCTGAATGGGACAGATTTGTTACTGCCGTCAAACTCAACAAAGGTTTAAGGGAGACTAACTATGAACAGCTGTATGCTTACTTGCAACAACATGAGAAGCATGCTGCCTATGATCGGGTGCTGAGAGAAAAGTTGAATCCTTCAACTACAAATGACCCACTGGCTTTCATGACAAATGTACAACCAACAATCCAATCATCATCCAATCCAAGCTATCACCAACTTCACTCACAAGTACCTGCTATGAGCTCACAACTTGACTCAGGCTACTCTCAGACCGACAAAATGATTGACAACCTCACCAATCAAGTATCTCTACTGGTTCAACAGTTTCAAGCATCACTCCCTCAGACCAACAATCAGTTAAGGAATTCTTCCAACCCACGCAATCTAGCAATGGTGGAGGATGGGAAAATTGTGGTTCAGAATGTGCAAGGGAGAGCTGGTAGAAACATGGGTCGAGGTTATGGGCAGAATAGAGCAGGGAATGCCAATCAGGGGCAAGGTAAACAGATCAAGTGTTATAATTGTGGGGGGCTTGGACACATTGCTAGAAACTGCAATCAACCTAAACGTCCTCAAAACTCAGATTACTTCAAAGACAAGATGCTGTTAATGCAAGCTCAAGAAAATGGAGCTGTATTGGATGAGGAAGAGCTATTGTTCTTGGCAGGAGATGGAGGAAATACGTTTGATGAAGGTGTGGATGAGAAACCTGTTCAGGATCTAGCACTTAATGATCCTAACATCTTCAAGGCAGATGACTGTGATGCATTTGACTCTGATGTGGATGATGAACCTACTGCTCAAACAATCTTCATGGCTAACTTGTCTTCCCTGGCCTCATCTCGTCAAGCCGGCCCTTCTAATGCATCCGTGATATCTGAGGTACTAAAAATTTATGACACATATAATATTGTCGAGGGACAACAGATTCCCGAAGAAGTACATCAGGCAGTTGTTTCTGACTCAAGTGATGTTGATATGGAAAATAGCAATATTGTCTCATATGAACAGTATTTGAATAGCAACAACTCGCCTGATGTACCAAATGGTGAATCCATTGTCAATAATGATGTGTGTGCTGTGAGTAATGTCTGTGCCTTAGATAATGCGGGTAATGTAGATAATGCATGTGTGTATCATGAGAACAAATTGCCTGTCCCTGATGATAACTTGATCACTAGACTAAACATCTATAAAGAACAAGTTGCTATGTATGAACAGCGTGCTAAGTTTGAGCTTAATGATCGTGAGCAGAAATTAGAATGTCAAATGAGTACACTTATTAAAGAGTCTAGAGTGCGAGAAGAAACATTAAAATTAGAGTTAAGTTCTTTGAAAAGTCAGCTAGAACAGTCTGTCATACAGAAACAAGAAGCACAAAAGTGTGTAACAACACTTAAGCAAGAATTCAAACAGAAAGAAACAACTCTTTTAAATGATTTCACTAGACTCAAGACGTTAAAAAATAAGCTTGAAGATAAGTTGTACACACAAAATCAAACCATACAAACTGCTCAAATGATTCATAAGCACAGAAAGTTGAGTGATAAGCACAGTAAAATCATGATAGGTGAACCTAAGTCAACCATCCTTAGGGACATGAAAGTACTCCAACCATCGCTTTATGATGGTAATGTGATGCTTATGCCTATTCATGACCAACCTGAGCATATCTACACTGATGAAGAGGATGAGTTGAGTGATAAAACGAAGGAAAAAATGAATGAGAAAATGAGGGATCCCGAGTGCATAGCCAGACGAATAATAATCAAACCCCATGATTATTATGAGGAAAATCGTTTGACTGTGTTTGCTCCTCAAAAGAAGTTAACACCTGAGCAGATATTTTGGAAACAAGATAATGAAAAACTTAAGGTAGAAAAACTTAAGGCCAACACCCTCCTCATTAGAAAAGTTGCGTCCATAACGGTGTATCCTCCCAATACACCTAGGAATTTGGTGCCTTTGTCTCTTCCCACTGAATGCAAAACCTTTATTAGCTTATATGTGCTTTGGCAACTGTTTGCTGATTTCGATAAAACATGTAAGAAGAGAATCACACCCACTGGCATTACTGAGGGGGAAAGGTGTTTTGAACATGCAAAAAGGTGTTACTTAACTGAGGTCATGCCATTCTTTAAACTACTTAAAGAACACTTTGAAGGGTTGCAAACTGCCCTTAAAGCCGAAATAAATGAAATGAAAGTAGTGTTTAAAGATATGGAAAATGAGGTGAATGAACATGCAATAGAACTTAAAAGTCGAGAGATTGAAAGAAAAAACATACTCATTACTAACGACAACTTGATTGCTAAATGTATTGCACAAGATGTATTTTACACGGTCACTGATTCTGCATTGTCTACTTGTCAATTTAATGAGTATGCTATTGCGTTAAATGTCACCCAGAATCGTGTTGTTGAGCTTGAGGGGGAGAATTTGAAATTGCTTGAAAAAATTCAAAATGATGACCATGATAACATGGTTAAACGTTTTTCGAAACTAGAAGTTGATTATCTGAACTTGCAACTTAAACATCAACACTTAGAAGAAAAATGCAAAATATCAAATGTCAAGACATCCACGGATGCTCCTGAGTTTGATACATATTTTGAATTAAGCAAACGTGATGAAACAATTCAAGCTCACACGAACACGATCCGACTGCTGAGGGCCCAAATTGCCCAATTGAAATCCAACAAGTGTGAAGTATATGGCACCAATAAACCTTCATCTTCAGATTCTCAGAATTTTCAATATCAAAACACCATAAATAAGTTACATTATGAAAATGAGTGTTATCGAGAAGAAAATTCAAAGGTTAAACAACATTTCAAAGAGTTATATGATTCTATTAAAGTTACAAGAAGCAATCATAATGATCAAATAACCTCTTTGACAAATGAAATTGAGAATCTTAAGGCTCGGGTGAAAGGTAAAATGCCATGCACCACTTGTAATTGTGATACACCAAAGGCTACTGATTGTAAAAAGTATGATGTTGATGTTGGGCGTATTCCGTTTAAGCTTAGAAATAACAGCCTTGCCCATCAAACATATCTAGATCATCTTAGAGAAGGTCTTGACACACTTCGTGAGGTAGTTGAAGAAGATAGGAATGATAAGCCACTTGATCAAGCAGTTGTCTATGCATGCAAACTCACGAAAAGGATTCAGGAAAACTTAGAATATGCCATAGGCTCAATTCCTAAGTTTAGAGGCCATAGAGATAGATTTGTTGCATCATCATCCAATGTTGTGAACAAGCATGTAGCCTTTGACCTACCACCCAAAATGTAAAACCCGCAATTTAACATAATATGAATTGACAATAATGCCCTCAAATTTAAAGTTTTAATAACTTATAAAATACGCTATAAATTAAAACTGGAGTTATATAACACATTATGACCGAAACTATATGATATGAACGTATAACCAAAAGTAAATACGAAATGATACAAGAAACGTATGATATGAAGTATGGCACATTTAAGAAGTTCTATAGTCCGAAAATAATAAACTTGCGCATGTGTTCTTTGTGTCCTTGGGCCGAAAACTCTTGTGTCATTCTAGCACTAAGTCTTGGGCCCTAATCCTTTAAGAAACTATTACAACTTGGCCCATCTTCCCTTCACCCAAAAATGTCGATCTCCACTATTTAGATATACCGAAATATTTTTTTTACAAAAACCCTAATCCCCTCATCACCAAAAGTGCGGCTGTTCTCCTTGTGTGCTGCTGCTGTCGATCCTCAAGACCCCAAAAAGAGGCTTGATTCTTGTTTCATTCTTGTTTTCACTTATCACGTAAGGTAAACATGTTATACTAGCATCAATCAATTCGAATTTGAGTGAAAACCCTAAGTTATATATGAATCTGTGAATAACTGCTACTGATCTGGATTTTTGTTCGACTTTAATCGGCTGTGAATTAATGATATGAACGTATATTTCGATGTTTCTGGAGTCTAGATCGTAGTTTAATGAAATAGCTACCTGGAGAAATTTAGTTTGTAATTTTTAGAGGCTTGTAAGGCTACTTTTCGATTTTTAGAAAATTATGTGTCTGGTCGTATTTGTAAGTCTGGAAAATCAGTCCGGGTTTTTGAATTTTAATTTCCAAACCGTGTCGAATTAGAAAGAGCCCTTTGAACTGAGTAATCTTTGGGATGTCCATTAGTAACTGTAATTTTTTTAGATTTTTGTGAATTTTTCTGAAGGGGTTAACAAGTGATAACTTTTCGGTGTTCCATCAGATACGATTTCAGAACAAGTTGTAAAAGTGGATTTTTATTTCGTACTTACACTAACTAATAAAATCTGGAAAAATTTGGTAAAATACTAGGGACATTTAGGTACCTCTGTGAATTTTTGTAGATTTTATTCCAGAGTTTTACTATGATTTTTAAATTATTTAATACGGGTCCGGAAATGCCTAAAAACCTGAAAAAGTGTATAATGATATTTAAAAAGGGTTAAGTGTTAATATTCTAACATTAAAGGGTCTTTGTTGTTATTTTGATAATATTAAAGGGCTAAACTTGTAGAAACCTGTAACTTTACAATAATTACACCTCATACCCTAACTTTATGATAATTGCACAATTGGTCTTTAAACTTATCCTAAATACTTAATAAACCCTTAAATGAATAAAACTACCATAATAACCTTATGAACCTTGAACTACTAAAATGGATAGGCAAGCTAAACATGAAGTTATAAGGAACCGTTTGTAATTCTATTCTTCTACTCCTTTAGGTTCGAGGAGGAACTGATTTGGCTTTCTGTCAGTGATTGCTTTTGTTTTAGCTTGCTAATAAAGGTACGGATATTCTGCCCTCATTGTATAGGGTGCCTTCGTCTCACTTTCCTGATTTCTGACTCTTGGTTATGTTCTTATTTGTGAATCCTGTTTGTTCTTATATGATATTGTGAATCTTAATTGATTCCTTGGTTGAACCTTTGTCTTGATAAATTGTTTGAAGCTCTTGTCCTGATTTTGTGTTGAAATTCTTGTCTTGATTCTTTGATTTGAACTTTGCTTAGGTTACTTTGTTCTGGACCTTGTCATGAACCATGTTATGTTATTTTGATACTTGGACCAACCTATTCATCACGTGGTAATCTGGATAGTTGTGACTCTAGGCTACATTGAAGGTTCATTAGATTTTATAACTGAATGTTCAAAACTCTTTTAAATTACATGTGACTTATCTTATGAAAACTGCTTTTTGAGATCATTTTTATAAAGACCATTTTAAAGGATTTCTTTTGAAACTATGACATGAGCTTTTAAATAAAAAAACCTTTGTTATGAACCTTGAATAAATTGCTATGAACCTTCTGATTTTGATACTTGCTCTCCTAATGTTTGATCCTCTGATATTTGATCTCTAGATATGTGACCTTCCGATATTTGATATTGACCTCTAGTATTTGAACCTTGATGTTTGACCTCCTGATTATGAACCCTGTATTTGTCTCCTGTCTTGATTCTTGATGTAAACCTTGATATGATCCTGATATGTGTCTAATGTGAACCTTATGTGAACCCTGAGACCTGAACCCTGTGATTTGACACCTTAGACTTGATACATGACCCTGACCCACAGTTTGAGACTACGAGCCATCTACTAGGCATGAGGGTTTCATGTCCCTGTCATTGATGCACCGATGGCTTGACTTTAGGGCAAGGAAGTGATGTCTTGCCCCGTCCCCGGACTCTTGTTTCTGATTTATTATGTAGCGGAAGACCTTGTGGCCTGTGGGGGCGTATGGATGCATCCTAGTCGTGTCTTGATTTGCTTGTACTTGTATATCTTGGTGACTGATGGTGTGTGCGATACACGTCTTTCACACCCTTGAGAGCTCATGACTCCAACCCTTGGAGGTATCCCCTCATTTCTTGGTACGAGGTCACCCCTCCGTACACCTTGGTATCCTGATATGTGATCTGGTTCGATATGTGATTTGGTTCGGGCTCGTAGAGGATTTCTGTCACCCTACACCTTAACCTTTATTTGCCATTACTTGTTCCATATGTGCTATAATTTGATATATGACTTGCCATGTGATCTGATCTGATTAGACCTGGACTTGTGGAAGATTTTGATTTGTTTATCTCGAGATTTGACTTGACATGATTTGACCTGGATTTCTGGTTTGTTTACTTTGATTCTTGACTTGGCATTATACTGGACTAGACTTGGTATGACTTGGGATGTGATGGGTTAATTGTTTACTTTGACTTTGATATCTGTTTCATGATTCCTGATATTTCTGTATAACTTTTGTATATCTCTTCCTGACTCTTGTCATCCTGGTATTTTCTCACTCATTCTCTATACTTTACTACTGATTTGTTTCCGTTATATCTGTTCACTGAGCTTTTTAAGCTCAGCCGCGTTTCTTTTCCCGCGACAGGTTTTAGTTGGAAGCTGGGTAAGAGTGAAGGGACTTTTGGACTTAGAAGACTTGATAGTTATTCTGGATTAGAGTTGATTAGAAGATAGTATAATTGTACTCACATTGTAACCTTGTAATTTCAATATTTCATTTGTAACCTTTGAAATCCTATTGTATTATTTAAGTCGTATGTTATGCTTGACTTTGATATGTCACCATTTACGTGACACTTCTACCCTTGCCGGGTTGGGGTGTTACAAAGTGGTTTCAGAGACAGGTTTGCGACTTGTAGTACATCTACCCTTGGCCTGTGTAAGTTATGGACCACTAAGTTTCCCTGTAGGCGCTCATAAGATGACCTGTAAGAATTGCTCTAGGATTTCCCTATAGGAACTTAAGTTCTGACCAGTGAGGAATGGGTAGACTATGAGGCATTTGTTTAGGTATCATTGCTTCCGCATCACTCTGATTCGTACATTGCTCTTGGTTAAAGCTTGTTGAGATCGCTTCTGTAAATTGAAAGCTTATGCCTTCCACCTAAGATTTGAAACCAAATTAAGCTTTGAAGCATTGAAAATTTCATAGAAAGTACCTGACACTATTGAACCTTATCTTTAAATTCCAACTCTGATATCTGATCCTTCTGTTAATCATTTTGATGCCTCCTCGGACAATTCTAAGAATCTCCATGGCGATGACGTACTCGATACATTCTGTTGTTTGTCTCTTGCTTTTGATAATCACCTATGAATCTTCTGACACCATTTGATTCCGTCTTACCCCTCTCTATCCCCATGAAAAGTCTTGTGGTGTTTCACCATGAGTATAAGAATTGTTTCCCTCTTGACTATGACATTTGGTTTTGTTGACCTCTGAGACTATAGAAGTGCTAGGTGGATTAAGATAGGTGGCTTTGTTTACGACTTGAGATAAAGTATGATCATCATGAAGGCATAATTATGTGGTGCTGGTATTATTAACGTGATAATACTTACACCATATAACGTGCCCTCATTGTGGCCATAGGATATCTTGGGAAGTACCTAAAAGTTTAGAATTTGAACTCCGTTGGATTATCCGTGATTAGTGAGACTTTAGGCTCATCCTATCGATGCGTATACTCTGCTTTCGTTCATTAGATATCTGATTGAGTTTGGACTCTCGTTTGCATTGTGCTGACTTCCGTTATAAATCTTGAACTCTATGTAGAACTCTCCACTGTTGATACAGTTACTTTGATCTGAAATTTCGTTCGCATTTCCATATGAGCTTTCTCGAAGATTCGCCTATCATCCATTTTATATTGCATGGACCTTTTGATCAGAAATCAACTCATTTTGTCTCCTTCTGAGAAATTTGAAACCACCTCGTTTTGATTTGAGTCATGAGAAACAAAGTCATTCGCATTTCCGTTTCCGGACCTTTGTGTTTCCGTTTCGTTGCGCTTCCAATTTTCGAGGACGAAAATTTTTTTTAAGAGGGGAAGAGTTGTAAAACCCGCAATTTAACATAATATGAATTGACAATAATGCCCTCAAATTTAAAGTTTTAATAACTTATAAAATACGCTATAAATTAAAACTGGAGTTATATAACACATTATGACCGAAACTATATGATATGAACGTATAACCAAAAGTAAATACGAAATGATACAAGAAACGTATGATATGAAGTATGGCACATTTAAGAAGTTCTATAGTCCGAAAATAATAAACTTGCGCATGTGTTCTTTGTGTCCTTGGGCCGAAAACTCTTGTGTCATTCTAGCACTAAGTCTTGGGCCCTAATCCTTTAAGAAACTATTACAACTTGGCCCATCTTCCCTTCACCCAAAAATGTCGATCTCCACTATTTAGATATACCGAAATATTTTTTTTACAAAAACCCTAATCCCCTCATCACCAAAAGTGCGGCTGTTCTCCTTGTGTGCTGCTGCTGTCGATCCTCAAGACCCCAAAAAGAGGCTTGATTCTTGTTTCATTCTTGTTTTCACTTATCACGTAAGGTAAACATGTTATACTAGCATCAATCAATTCGAATTTGAGTGAAAACCCTAAGTTATATATGAATCTGTGAATAACTGCTACTGATCTGGATTTTTGTTCGACTTTAATCGGCTGTGAATTAATGATATGAATGTATATTTCGATGTTTCTGGAGTCTAGATCGTAGTTTAATGAAATAGCTACCTGGAGAAATTTAGTTTGTAATTTTTAGAGGCTTGTAAGGCTACTTTTCGATTTTTAGAAAATTATGTGTCTGGCCGTATTTGTAAGTCTGGAAAATCAGTCTGGGTTTTTGAATTTTAATTTCCAAACCGTGTCGAATTAGAAAGATCCCTTTGAACTGAGTAATCTTTGGGATGTCCATTAGTAACTGTAATTTTTTTAGATTTTTTTGAATTTTTCTGAAGGGGTTAACAAGTGATAACTTTTCGGTGTTCCATCAGATACGATTTCAGAACAAGTTGTAAAAGTGGATTTTTATTTCGTACTTACACTAACTAATAAAATCTGGAAAAATTTGGTAAAATACTAGGGACATTTAGGTACCTCTTTGAATTTTTGTAGATTTTATTCCAGAGTTTTACTATGATTTTTAAATTATTTAATACGGGTCCGGAAATGCCTAAAAACCTGAAAAAGTGTATAATGATATTTAAAAAGGGTTAAGTGTTAATATTCTAACATTAAAGGGTCTTTGTTGTTATTTTGATAATATTAAAGGGCTAAACTTGTAGAAACCTGTAACTTTACAATAATTACACCTCATACCCTAACTTTATGATAATTGCACAATTGGTCTTTAAACTTATCCTAAATACTTAATAAACCCTTAAATGAATAAAACTACCATAATAACCTTATGAACCTTGAACTACTAAAATGGATAGGCAAGCTAAACATGAAGTTATAAGGAACCGTTTGTAATTCTATTCTTCTACTCCTTTAGGTTCGAGGAGGAACTGATTTGGCTTTCTGTCAGTGATTGCTTTTGTTTTAGCTTGCTAATAAAGGTACGGATATTCTGCCCTCATTGTATAGGGTGCCTTCGTCTCACTTTCCTGATTTCTGACTCTTGGTTATGTTCTTATTTGTGAATCCTGTTTGTTCTTATATGATATTGTGAATCTTAATTGATTCCTTGGTTGAACCTTTGTCTTGATAAATTGTTTGAAGCTCTTGTCCTGATTTTGTGTTGAAATTCTTGTCTTGATTCTTTGATTTGAACTTTGCTTAGGTTACTTTGTTCTGGACCTTGTCATGAACCATGTTATGTTATTTTGATACTTGGACCAACCTATTCATCACGTGGTAATCTGGATAGTTGTGACTCTAGGCTACATTGAAGGTTCATTAGATTTTATAACTGAATGTTCAAAACTCTTTTAAATTACATGTGACTTATCTTATGAAAACTGCTTTTTGAGATCATTTTTATAAAGACCATTTTAAAGGATTTCTTTTGAAACTATGACATGAGCTTTTAAATAAAAAAACCTTTGTTATGAACCTTGAATAAATTGCTATGAACCTTCTGATTTTGATACTTGCTCTCCTAATGTTTGATCCTCTGATATTTGATCTCTAGATATGTGACCTTCCGATATTTGATATTGACCTCTAGTATTTGAACCTTGATGTTTGACCTCCTGATTATGAACCCTGTATTTGTCTCCTGTCTTGATTCTTGATGTAAACCTTGATATGATCCTGATATGTGTCTAATGTGAACCTTATGTGAACCCTGAGACCTGAACCCTGTGATTTGACACCTTAGACTTGATACATGACCCTGACCCACAGTTTGAGACTACGAGCCATCTACTAGGCATGAGGGTTTCATGTCCCTGTCATTGATGCACCGATGGCTTGACTTTAGGGCAAGGAAGTGATGTCTTGCCCCGTCCCCGGACTCTTGTTTCTGATTTATTATGTAGCGGAAGACCTTGTGGCCTGTGGGGGCGTATGGATGCATCCTAGTCGTGTCTTGATTTGCTTGTACTTGTATATCTTGGTGACTGATGGTGTGTGCGATACACGTCTTTCACACCCTTGAGAGCTCATGACTCCAACCCTTGGAGGTATCCCCTCATTTCTTGGTACGAGGTCACCCCTCCGTACACCTTGGTATCCTGATATGTGATCTGGTTCGATATGTGATTTGGTTCGGGCTCGTAGAGGATTTCTGTCACCCTACACCTTAACCTTTATTTGCCATTACTTGTTCCATATGTGCTATAATTTGATATATGACTTGCCATGTGATCTGATCTGATTAGACCTGGACTTGTGGAAGATTTTGATTTGTTTATCTCGAGATTTGACTTGACATGATTTGACCTGGATTTCTGGTTTGTTTACTTTGATTCTTGACTTGGCATTATACTGGACTAGACTTGGTATGACTTGGGATGTGATGGGTTAATTGTTTACTTTGACTTTGATATCTGTTTCATGATTCCTGATATTTCTGTATAACTTTTGTATATCTCTTCCTGACTCTTGTCATCCTGGTATTTTCTCACTCATTCTCTATACTTTACTACTGATTTGTTTCCGTTATATCTGTTCACTGAGCTTTTTAAGCTCAGCCGCGTTTCTTTTCCCGCGACAGGTTTTAGTTGGAAGCTGGGTAAGAGTGAAGGGACTTTTGGACTTAGAAGACTTGATAGTTATTCTGGATTAGAGTTGATTAGAAGATAGTATAATTGTACTCACATTGTAACCTTGTAATTTCAATATTTCATTTGTAACCTTTGAAATCCTATTGTATTATTTAAGTCGTATGTTATGCTTGACTTTGATATGTCACCATTTACGTGACACTTCTACCCTTGCCGGGTTGGGGTGTTGACCTACCACACAAAACATCAGAACCCAACACATCATTATCAGGAAGGCATGTGACAGAAAAACAAACTAATGTTACCTTCGATGCTTCTACAGGAGTAAAAAGTGACACCCAAGCTAGCGGGTCAAGGTCTAGAGGAAATGAAAGAAAGGATATGACTGCGCCAGCTAAGAATGATCACTTGAAGAATGTAGAAGCCCAACCTAGGAACAATAAGTTTACAATGAGTAGGATGAATCGTGTTGATTCTAGTATCAAAAGTACTGTAATTAATTCGAATTCTAATGCTATCTGTAAAACTTGCGACAATTGTTTAATTTCTGCTAATCATGATGAATGTGTTGTGTCTTTCCTGATGTCTTCTGCATCATCCCATGTTAAGAATGGTAGGATAACTAAAGCATGCAAAAAGGTTTGGAAAGCAACAGGAAAAACATTTGCTAGCATAGGCTATCAATGGAGACCCACTGGAAGGAAATTCAATTTAGGAAAACAGTGCACGTTACCTAAAATGAATAAGCATAAAATTGTAAAAGTTAAGGAATGGAGACCCACTGGAAGGAAATTCAATTTAGGAAAACAGAGACCATTACCTAAAATGAATATGCATAGAATTGTGAAGAATAAGGAATGGAGACCAACTGGTAGAATCTTGCCTTTAGAATCACAATGCCTTCCATCTAGGTCTTGTCCTGTCTCAAGTTCTGTCTCTACAGTAAAGATAGTAGCATCTGTGAAATCTGTGGTTCCTGAATATGTGTGTGCTGACCAAATGGACCCCAATTGCACTTGGGGATCCATATTTTTCAGTTATCCATTGTTGTCTGGTTTCAAATGCAGGTCGTACAAATCGTCCTGTGGTATTTGGACTCAGGCTGCTCAAAACATATGACTGGAGATCGCTCACGGCTCAAGAACTTCGTGAAAAAGTTTATCGGGACAGTTAGATTTGGGAACGACCACTTTGGTGCTATTATGGGTTATGGAGATTATGTGTTTGGTAATAGTGTAATCTCAAGGGTATATTATGTGGAAGGACTAGGACACAATCTGTTTTCTGTGGGTCAATTTTGTGATTCAGATCTGGAAGTAGCTTTCAGAAAGCATACATGTTTCGTTAGAGAATTGGATGGTTTAGATCTCCTCAAGGGCAGTCGGGGCACCAATCTATACACCATCTCAATTGAAGAAATGTTGAAGTCCTCTCCAATATGCTTGCTTTCTAAAGCCTCTAAAACAAAATCATGGCTGTGGCATCGTCGTTTGAACCACTTGAACTTCGGTACCATAAATAATCTTTCCCGTAAAGATCTTGTTAGAGGGATGCCCAGACTGAAATATGAGAAAGATCATCTCTGCTCTGCATGTCAACTGGGTAAAAGCAAGAAACAAACCCACAAGCCTAAAACCGTCAACACCAACTTGGAAGTTCTTCACACCCTCCACATGGACTTGTGCGGTCCAATGAGAATACAAACCATAAATGGAAAGAAGTATGTTCTGGTGATAGTAGATGATTATTCTCGGTTCACATGGGTAAAGTTTTTGAGATCCAAGGACGAAACTCCAGAGGTTATCATTAAACTGATAAAACAGCTGCAAGTAAGGCTAGATAAAACTGTCAGAATCATCCGCACAGATAATGGTACCGAGTTTGTTAACCAACAACTCCGTAATTTCTATGAAAGTATTGGCATCACGCATCAGAAAAGTATCCCTCGCACGCCTCAACAGAACGGGGTGGTTGAACGAAGGAACCGTACTCTGGTGGAGGCTGCAAGAACTATGCTTATATTTTCAAAGACTCCGATGTTTCTTTGGGCAGAAGCTATTGCAACAGCATGTTACACTCAAAACCGATCCCTAATTCATCCGGTTCATGAGAAGACTCCCTTCGAGTTAATTCATAACAAGAAACCAGATCTTTCCTTTCTGCGTGTGTTTGGTGCACTCTGCTATCCAACTAACGATAGTCAAGACTTGGGAAAGTTAAGAGCTAAAGCAGATATAGGTATTTTCGTTGGATATGCACCTGACAGTAAAGGGTATCGAATCTACAATAAAAGAACCCGTAAAATCATGGAAACCATTCATGTTACGTTCGATGAGCTGAGTGAGCTACCTGTTTCAGAACAAATCAGTTCTGGACCCGATCTTCACCTTTTGTCTCCTGGACCCATTAGTTCAGGACTTGTACAGAATTCCACGCCTGCAGATTCTTATGTGCCACCTACATGTGAGGAGTTGAAAAAGTTATTTGATCCTATGTTTGATGAATACTTTGAGCCAACGAATGGAACCATCCCGAGTGAACCAGCAATAATTCCTATGAATGAGGTTCAAGCCCCACAAGGTTCAGAAGGTCCTGCAGCTTCAGTATCAGTCAGTCACAATGCTCCTGCTGCCAGTCAATCGCCTTCGTCATCAAACACTCAAACTACTCCAGTAATGCAAGAATCTTCAGATAATAATTCTTTGGAAGTTAATCCTTTTGCTCCTGTTGAAGAGGTTCCTTTTGAAAACATATTTGCTCCTGAACATTCATCAGACACATCCTTACCTGAGGAACACAGCACTGCTACGTCCGTTCATAACCATCAACCTCACGACCATCTCAGGAAATGGACCAGTGATCATCCAATCGACAACATCATAGGCAATCCTTCACGTCCAGTATCCACACGTAATCAACTAGCCACTGATGCACTATGGTGCTTCTTCAATTCCGTACTGTCTAAAGTCGAACCAAAAGATACCAAAAAAGCAATGACTAAAGATTGCTGGTTCCAGGCTATGCAGGATGAAATCTATGAATTTGATCGACTTGAAGTATGGGAATTAGTGCCTCCTCCGGAGCGTGCAATGATCATTGCTTTAAAGTGGATCTTCAAAGTGAAGCTTGACGAGTATGGTGACGTCTTAAAGAACAAGGCACGGCTAGTTGCTAAAGGGTTTAGACAAGAAGAGGGCATTGATTTTGAAGAATCGTTTGCTCCAGTTGCTAGAATTGAAGCTATAAGAATCTTCCTGGCAAATGCTGCTAGTCGTAATATGATAGTCTACCAGATGGATGTCAAAACGGCATTCTTGAATGGTGACTTGAAGGAAGAAGTTTATGTGAGTCAACCTGAAGGATTCGTGGATGCTGAACACCCTACTCATGTTTACCGCTTGAAGAAGGCTCTTTATGGGCTAAAACAGGCGCCAAGGGCATGGTACGATACATTGTCCAAGTTCCTCCTAGCAAACAGATTCTCCAAAGGTGTTGTTGATCCCACACTATTCACCAGGAAGTCAAGAAACCATCTACTGCTAGTTCAGATATATGTAGATGATATCATCTTTGCTTCAACAGATCCTAGTGAATGTGATAGTTTCTCAAAGGAGATGAATTCCAAATTCCAAATGTCCATGATGGGGCAAATGTCATTCTTCTTAGGATTACAAGTATCTCAAAGTCCCGGAGGCATATTCATCAATCAATCCAAATACGCCAACGAGATCTTGAAAAAGTTTGGATTCTATTCAAGTGAACCTGTTGACACTCCCATGGTTGATAGAACGAAGCTGGATGAAGATCCTTCAGGGATTCCAGTGGATATAACGCAATATCGAAGCATGATTGGATCTTTGATGTACATCACGGCTAGCAGACCAGATCTTCTGTTTGCTGTGTGTATGTGTGCTCGGTATCAATCCAGACCAACCAAGAAGCATGTTGAAGCAGTGAAAAGGATCTTCCGATATCTTCAAGGCACGGTTCATATGGGTCTCTGGTATCCTAAGGACACTGCAATGGAGTTAACGGCATACGCAGATGCTGATCATGCGGGATGTCAAGATACTCGTCGAAGTACGTCAGGAGGAGCTCAATTTTTAGGGGAAAAGTTGGTTAGTTGGTCTTCTAAGAAGCAAATGAGTACTTCCATATCATCTACTGAAGCTGAGTACATTGCTATGTCTGCTTGCTGTGCACAAATCCTTTGGATGCGATCACAACTTTCGGACTATGGATTCTCATACAACAAAATTCCCCTATATTGTGACAACAAAAGCGCCATTGCTCTTTGTTGTAACAATGTTCAGCACTCCAGGTCAAAACACATCGACATCAGGCATCACTTTATCAGGGAACAAGTGGAAAAAGGAATTGTGGAACTGTACTTCGTAAGGACAGAGTTTCAGTTAGCTGACATCTTCACCAAGGCCCTCCCAAGAGAAAGGTTTCAGTTTATTCTCCCACGCCTTGGCATGAAAAGCATGACTCCTGAAACCCTCAAGTGTCTTCAGGAAGAAAAGGAGGAGTAAAGGATTGTCTTCTTATATCCTTGTACATAGTTGTATATACATTAAATCAAAAAGAAAAATACAAAAATATAAAATCTATAAAAAAAACCATAAAAATCGAAAAAATCAGAAAATACCAAAAATAGTCCTACCTAGGCATGTCTTCTGTTTATCGATAACATTTACGGATCTAGAAATGTCATTCAACAATGGCACGGATTCTTAAATGAAGCTCGAGCAGAAGTTATACTAATCAGTTAAAACATGTCTTAATGGCTTGCAGTTACTTCATACTGCAACCCGTGCTATACAATGAGGAAAGCATGTCGCCAAAAAGACAGCTGTTCCTCCAACCGGGTGATGTTCACCTGGGCATGGATTACTTTATATCCATGATTCTCCGACTTGATGTACGTTTCAGTGAATCACTTCGTATATAAGAAGAGAAGTCTTCTTTTCATCAAGATTCTATATCTTGTTAGATCCCTCAAGAGAGTCTTGATGTTACACAAGGTGGTAAAATGAACTAAATTTTCACAAATGTCCGTCGCTCAATTGAATGCCTACAGCTCTTTTAATGGAAAACGGGTCATTAATTGAGGGGGAGCATATTTGTTCAAATTTCCGACACCTTGCCATATTTGTGCAAACATCAGCAGTGACACTCTCTCGTTGTTTCAAGGGGAGCATAGTATGCTCCAAAATCAGAATACATTTAAACCTGCCACATTTTCTCCCAAATTTTTCTAAATGTATTTAAATCAATTGGGATCACAAATCTCAAATGGTTTGAAATTTTTGATCGGGGGAGAGAATGTGATTTAAATAGGAAATTCTGATAAAATGTGATGATTTGGAAGTTAATGTAGGCTCTCCCGTATGCGCTAAACCATTTTGTATATCAAGGCACATATTGAGGGGGAGCAAAATGTTTTGGTCATATACGCAAGCTCTTCCATATGTGCGAAAATCTTTCTTATATCAATGCACATATTGAGGGGGAGCAAATGGTTTTAACAAAACAAAGGAGTTGGCATCTCATGTGACCGTATGTGATGATTTGGAAGTTAATGTAGGCTCTCCCGTATGCGCTAAACCATTTTGTATATCAAGGCACATATTGAGGGGGAGCAAAATGTTTTGGTCATATACGCAAGCTCTTCCATATGTGCGAAAATCTTTCTTATATCAATGCACATATTGAGGGGGAGCAAATGGTTTTAACAAAACAAAGGAGTTGGCATCTCATGTGACCGTGACTCAGAATTAACCAATGAATTGACGAAACTTGTCATCAATCGAAAGGATTCGTCTTGGCCGGGTAATAATTTCAAGCTGGTCTAACCAGTGATGTAAGCGTGTCTCGAAAAAGATGAATCTGAGTAGAGTGTACCATTTCGAGAAACTTTCTGTGGACTTGACCAGGCCGGGTAATAATTTCAAGCTAGTCTAACTAGTGATGTAAGAGTGTCTCGAATCGGTCTTGTTCACTGAAAGTAGATCAATTCAAAAAGTGCGAGCTCTACCTAACATGTGCAAATTTATAAAACTATCACTCGAGCACATGTTGAGGGGGAGCATTTGAAAAATATAAAACTCTCAAGTGTCTGCAAAAATGTGTTTCAAAATCATGAACACTTTGAGAGATTTTTCAAGGATTTGGTTTGGCAATCATGGATGAATATCAAAGACCGACCATTTTAATTAACGCATGGAGTTATAAGGATGGTTAGGTTAGGTTCAAAATTCCCATGATCCCGCCAGAGCCGGAGGGATCTACCCAGGGATAATCCACTAGTTAGTGTAGAAGTCCTTAGGTATGATTAAAAAGGAGAAAAGTGATTGAGGGAAGAGTGCCGTCTGAGATGGAGCTGACACTGGAACAAACCCAACAAGGTGTTAGTTATGAAGTCTCGGTAAGCACTGAAGGGGTTGAAGAATGAAAAAGAATTGTAAAGAGAAAGGGTGAAAAGAAATAGCCCTCCTTACAACTTAGGCAGAAACCGGGTCAATACATATGCTGTCAGAATCACTTAGTTGATTGCTGGCATTGAAGACAAAGTATCATGGACCCAGTGATACGCTGCACAACCCTCCCTAGCCACTCAAGGTCCCTCAAAGGATTCTTGTTTCAATTGTCACGGAGTTCAATACATTCCTATCGTCTCTCTCACTCCGAGTTAGATGATATTGAATAGGTGGCAGTTCTCTCCAGCCTCCGCTCACTAAATCAAAACGCACTATCGAGTCTTGAGCCCCGAGATACATAATAAGATCTCATAGGGACACGAATTATTTCTACACTGGTTGTTCAACATTAAGGACACCAGTTGTAATCTCATGAGTCCTACGCAGATCTTAGCAATCTGCCAGAACATTTATGAGGGAATTTACTTATGTAATTCTCAATGATTGAATGGAAATTCCTGCCAGGGTCAACATCAAGCAGCCCTGAAAGCAGGTCACTTCGGTAATTCCTCGTGGATTACGCTTAGTGGTCGCGGCGGTTTCAACCGGTCTACAGTCGTGGAGTGATCTCCAGCGACTCACCTAATCGTTGATTTACTACGGTAAAATCTTAAAAAGCCCTCTGTGGGTTTTCGATTAGGAACGGTCTTAGTAAGGATTAGAGAGAGTCTTTACACTATGCTGTTGACTATCTCGAAGTCCAAACTTGTTAGTACCGGTCGAATTATTGCTAACTGTCGTATGCAGGAATATCTGGCGGTTGTTGCTGTGGAACGCTGTAGCTGGTTGCTGTTGTAGCTGGTTGCAGAAAAGATGCCAATCCATCACCACATGTTCACACCACATCACCATCAAAGAAGTCATGATCGACCTAAAAGACCTTCAACACAGCTTCTGCTAACTCTGATGCTAAAGATCATGACCCCATATCGTGTGAGCATGTCGGCTCTAAGTATATTTCATCACATGGAGTATTACTACAGAAAGATGACTTGGAGACTCAAGTGGGATGATACGTTCAAAGATTACTCAAAGTTCATCCAAGACAAAAGAGAAGTCATCTTCAGATCACTGATGTTTGCACAACAATCTATGACATTGAAGATTCAATGTGTACGAGCTATGATGTCAAGATCCAAGGAAGAAGTGCTGAAATTCAGAACATTACGTCTGGGGTGACCTCCCTTAGGGGGAGATTGTTAGGAATATGAATATTCAGCAGAAGACTCGGTCACCCCGAGTACTTATTAGATCATCATAGCTAGTAGGATTATCAGTAATATTATTAGTAGTTTAGTTATTAATTAGTATTGTGGAGTGGGTCGGGTCTTTACCCTCTGTCAGCTCGCTTCACAGTCCACTAGGGACATAATATGTAGTAGTATATATACCCCTTCCCACACATGGGAAGGGTTGGACCTTTTCAATCTAATATATCACAAGTTTCTTTCTCTCACTAAAGGCTCCCAAAACTCTCCTACTTCTCTCTAGAACTCTTACATATTCGATCCATATACAAGCCTCTCAAGAGTGTTTCTTGCTTAGTGAATACCCTACATTTCATAATTTTTCGAGTCCGTTTGGTACGTCAAATGGGTCCCACAGTGATTATTGTAAAAGTTTTACCAAGTTGACACTTACAACCCCGCCCACTAATTTACACCACACACCCCTCTACTTATTTTTGTCCACCTTTAGTCCCTGTGCTAGTATATAAGCTATTTTTCTAATATTTTACTCATAAAAACACACACACATCATACAATATTCTCTCTTCTCTCCCACTCTCGTCCGACCACCATCTCCGGCCAACCACCGCCGTCTCCGGCCACCACCGTTTCCGGAATATTTTCCGGCCAACCACCAAATCACACCAAAACATAGATCAGGCCCCCTGATCATATCTGGAAAGTTTGAAGACCCACGGAGTCCGTTTGACCCTTGTTCGAAGCACCACCGCCACTACCACCATCACGCCACCACCCACCACCGCAACCCTACCTCCTTATCTCTCCTTTTTGGTAACCCACGCACTATATACCTTCCATTTCTTTTAGATCCGAAAACCTCAAACCCTAATTTTTATATACGAATGTTTTTATTAATAAAACTTGTTAAACCTTTTTGTTTTAGTTGAAAATCATTTGGATCTACGTTTATACGTCGCAACTCGCCATGACTTGTCATTGAGTCGCATGACTCGTCCGAGTCAACTCACGAGTTGAGTTGACTCAGCGTGTTTCTTGATTATTTTGATGTATTAGTATTTGAATAAGCTTATTCTTGTTGATTGTAGCATTGGGTTAGAGTTTTGGCTCGAGTTGGTCTAGTGTTTGTCTAAGCCGAGAGCCTTATGGCTCGTACGGGGTCAAACCGTGACTCAAGTGAGTCACGGCATGGTTTAGGGTTAGGTTTAGCTTAGTTGTTGTGACAGATCTTGGAGTTGGATTTGGTTATTGTTGTGTTTGGATTGCGGATAGGATTAGATTTGTGTTACGGTTGCCGAAGAGCCAAATGGCTCGAGTAGGCTCGAGCCGTGACTCAAGTGAGTCACGGCATGGCCTAGTTGGTTTGTTGGTGTTGAGGATTGGATTTGGTTTAGTTTTGTTGTTAAGCCGAGAGCTCAAAGGCTCGGGTAAAGTCGAGCCATAACTCAAGGAGTCACGGCCTAGGGTTTGATGTTGTAATTGGTCGAGTTTGGGTTGTAGCCGTGTATTTTGGCTAATGTTTGGTTAGCTTAGGTTGTCGAGTAGTATGAGCCGTGACCCAAGAGGGCCACGACTAGTTGGATTTGGGTTTAGCTGAGACCTTCAAGGTCTTGGTGTCGAATGAGTCAAGTCGAGACTCAAGGGAGTCTCGGCCGTGTAAGACTCGAGGTTAGAAAACCTCGAGTTAGTATCGAGTTAGGTTGGACTTGGATAAGTCCATAATGGGTCTTAATAACTTTGGGCCCGAAAGCCCAAAAAGAGTCCATTAAAATGTGAGTTAGGTATTGAGCCAAAGCCCAATACACTTGGGCCATATTGTCTTTTATTTTATTGTTTTGTCATTCATTATTTATTTGTTTATCAATATGGTGTTTCGGATAATTATTTGGATAATATGAGATATGATTTGGACATTAGACTTGGATACTTGTTATAACCTATGCTTGGATGAGAATTGGACGTTATTGGATTTACGATATTAGCCGATGGACCTTATGGACGATTTTGGTAATTGAGACGGAAGAGTATGTTAGACTCGTAAGAGCTTAACATATTTGGACCCAAACATACACAAAATGGTCGATAAACTTGACAACTAATATATACGCGAATGATAGTGTCCAATTATATATATTTAACTTGTAAAATGTGGCAATAAAACTTATATTCAAGAGTCGTAACGACTTGGAAATGCTTTATAAACGGACGCATCATGCCCAAATTTTGATAAAATCTTTTATAACTTAATCGTTTATGATTATTCAATATCCTAAAAACCTTTTCAAAACTTATACGTTTTCTTCCAAAATCATGATGGTTTATTAACTATTTGGGAAATGGGTAAAATACTGAAACAACCTATTGATGTTTTCCTTCTTGTCTTTATTATTTTAATCTTCTTCTTAATCTTAGTTCTTCCCTCTCTTCGTTATTCTTTCTTCGTATCCGTTTGTGTTTGAAGACTTTTATTATCTTAACATCTCGTATCCACACGAGTCTTAAACGTTATTTCACTCAAACGCCATTGAAATAAAACCTTTTCATTTCAAATACGAGTATTACTTTACAAATCATTTTAAGGTTTATTGCTGAGACATATTATTCACATATTAGGTTGTGCTGAGGTTCACTTGTCGTGCTATCCCATTTGGTCATATTGTGATATCTTGTTTCATCTGCTACTAAGGTGTGATTCGTAGCTCCACTTTACTTTTAAATTGTTTATAAACCCATGGGGGAGATACATGCTACTTACTTATTTTTATGAGCACAATTGTTTATTGGTATGCTATTCTTGACTGATAATGAAAAGTACCTTCCTTGCCCAAAAGCAAGTCCCTCGATCATTAACCATTAATCACTTGCGACTGAGCGCGATTATAGTTTATAGGCCTATAGGAATTGACCTTCTCGCAATGTGGACTGAGGTCAGTCCACATGTGATGAACTATATTCGAGTATTACTAGGTATCTGGCAAAGTACCTAGCTTTGGGGAAAACTATTATATTATTAAATTCCGCAGTTACTGTCGACTTACGCCAAGGTTATTGGTGCCGGTTAACGCTTTGTGTGTCATGAGCTTAGCAAAAGAATTATTTGATGCTTACCCGATATTTGTATTTGTTACATATATCTTCCAGACTTAAAATCTTGTGCTCAACTATTATTTACTAAACCTATGGATTACACTCAACCTTTGTGTTGACTTTTTAGCATGTTTTATCTCAGGTAATTGATGCATGTTGTGAGCACCAGGAGTGGCTGAAGGTTGATGATGGCTATCATGGGCTTTACTATCTACCCTTACTATCTTATCATTCGAATAATCTTTTAAAACTGTGTCTTTTATTTCCGCTGCAAACTATGTTTTATTTCCACTGTAACTTGTGATAAGAGTCTTTTAGACTCTAAATATTAAATTTTGTATTCGAATGATATGTTTTGTTAAAAACGTCTCGTTATGAGATCGTTTTCTATGGATGTGACTGTCTTACCCCTCACGTAGCACCCCAAGCTCAGTTCCGCTGTCATATTCCGAGTTGGGGGTGTTACAGAATGGTATCAGAGCCAAGGTTTATAGAGAACGAGGTCATACTCGACTATAAACATTTTCGTGTGTGTCAAAACATTTTCGAAATCGATAGCCATCAGCCCTCCGTGCCACTTCGCTCTCTAATTGCTTTACTTAAACTTTTATGTGTGCATGCTTTGCACTATTATATGTTTGGATTTTCCGCTGCTATTTCACTTCATATAAAACTATTTTTATAAAAATTTGGCTAAAATTTTTATACTTTTCCCAATACTCCATGTAGAGTATTATGCCTACATCAGTCTCTACCGGTTAGTTATCAGATGCACCCGTTGATCACCCACTTGCACCACCGAGTCCAGAGGAGGACCAACACCCTATTGTGTACCTCACCCGGATGATGAGGAGATGGACGATGATGAGGAGATGGATGATGATGATGATGATGATGATGATGATGATGATGATGATGATGATGATGATGATGACGATGATGAAGAGGAGCCGTTGGAGGAGGAGCAGGAGGCTCTCCCCATGCCGCCTTCACCAGCAGTGTCGGACATTACTTACGAGTCCGATACTTCAGATGCATTGGGTCATGCTCTAGCTACAGAGGTGACGTCTACATTTGAGATCGGCGAGTCTTCGACTGCACAGCGAGTTGCCCCTACCGAGCTCAGAGCCGAGCTGAGTCGTTTGAGGCAGGACATCTCTTGGTGCCAGGGCCGTTATATGTCGATGTCCAGGCGATTGTGTACGCGATAGTCTGAGGTTCTAGAGTTGTATGAGCAGGCTGCGAGGTTGAGTTCTACAGAGACGGCAGATACAGAGATTTGGGAGTGCTTGGCATCGTTAGAGCAGAGGATGATAGAGGTCGAGAAGATTGTGGAGAAGTTGGATCTTGGAGCTGCATTCACTGATATCGATAGTCGTCACTACCAGCGTAGTATTCAGGAGTTGAGGGATGAGATCCATGCCATGCAGTGGCAGGCGTACTATGATAGGATGGCGCGTTTCCATTTTGATGACAGTGTTGATGTCTTGGCTACATACGGAGGAGACCGTCAGTAGAGATTAGTGATCATCTTTATTATGGTAGTTTAGTATTGTAGTAGTAGTTTACCTTGTACGTACTAAACTGACTAGTTTCAGTTAGTAGATTTTGATAAGAAACTTGTAGTCGTTTTGCATATCTTGTAAGACTTATGACGAGTATCGAATCTATTGTATTTTGGTGATGTATTATTTATGATGTTGAATGTACGCTATATTATGATGTATCATCGTGTTGTTTACTTTGTGTTATGATTCTGTTACGTTAAGCAAATACTTACAGTGTTGTACATTTATAATGATTGATAGAATTATGCCACCTAGGAAGATAACCCCAGCCGCGATTCAGAAGTTGATTGATGACGGCATAGCTGCAGCACTTTTCGGGCAAGTAGGTGCTGGCAACCAGAATATTGGACAAGCAGGAGTGCAAGCTGTCAATGAGAACCGTTTCTGCACTTACAAGGAGTTCATGAATTGCAAACCTACTACCTTCAAAGGAACTGAAGGAGCCGTCGGTCTAACTCAGTGGTTTGAGAAAATGGAGTCGGTGTTTCTAAGGAGTAACTGTTCTGAGGACTGCAAAGTGAAGTATGCAACGGGTACCTTGGTGGAGCATGCATTATCCTGGTGAAATGCCTATGCTAAGGATATTGGGTTAGGGAATGCTTATAATACTCCGTGGGAAGAGTTTAAAAAGGAGATGGTGAAGAAGTATTGCTCCTGTAGTGACATGAGGAAGTTGGATACTGAGTTCTACTATTTGGCTGTAAAGGGCGTTGATCCTACCACTTATGTTTGACGATTTCAAGAATTGAAGGTCTTATGTGCTCACATGGTGCCAGATAATGAGAAATTACTGGAGAAGTTCATTGGTGGTCTACCTTCCAGTATTGAAGGGCATGTGACATCTTAAAACTCTCAGACTCTAGATGATGCTATCCGCATATCTGAATAACTTATGGATCAAGTGGTTAAGCATGGAACTGTTCAGAAGGGTAACAACTATGACAGCAAACGGAAGTGGGAGGACAATAGGAGAAACAACAGCTACAAAAACTTCAACAACAGCAACAACAACAGTCACCCTCACCATAACCATCACCACAATAACAACAATAACCAGTACCATAACAACAATCATCACCACCAGCAAAATAGATGACAAAAGACTGTCAGGGCTTATATGGCTGCACCAGCACAAGTTGGAGGGTATGTTGGGAATCACCCATTTTTGAATAAGTGTAATCAGCATCACACTAGACCATGCACTGCTAAGTTTCAGAAATGTTATAAGGTTGAACATGTTGCTAAGAATTGTAAGGGAAAAGCTGTGGCTACTGGGAGTAAAGCACAGCCTGTGGTAACTTGTTTTGGATGCGGGGAGCGTGGTCACTACAAGAGTCATTGCCCAAAGAACACTGGTCGGAGAACTGAATGTGCTCGTGGTAGAGCATATGTGATGGGCAATGGGGAGCAGTAGTAGGATCCGAATGTGGTCACCGGTACGTTCCTACTCAACAATCTTCGTGTTAAAGTTTTATTTGATTCTGGTGCCGATATGAGTTTTGTATCTTCTACGATTTCACCACTACTTAACCTCACCCCTACCTCCCTAGACACCAGCTATAGTGTTGGTCCACGAATTGTATGTGGATCACTAAGTAGTCTTGAATACCTAGTAGATGGTTAGGATAAATCCGAACCAATCTAATTGAGAAACCCTAGGTGATTGTTATTGTTAATGCGGAATCTTAACAAGAACAATGAAGAACACACACAGATATCACTAACTTCGTATATTGATTATAATCACAATAGTGAACTCGTACAACTCTCACACATATACTAACAATCTTTAGGGATCCTTTTATAACACAAGGAAACCTTAATACTAACCGACTCAGAAGATATTCACAAATCTTCTATAAAGATACATACACGTTTTGTATCTTTTCCTAACATAACTCAAACAGACTTTCCTAACTTCACGACCAGACTTAACTTTACAAGTCAACCAGACTTAAACATGCTACCAGACTTAACATTACATTACCAGACCTAATAACACAAACAGACCTAACTTAGATAAACTACCAGACCTAAGTTGTCTGCTCTTGATTCGTATCATAATTCCCAACAATCCTCCCCTAACTTGATCTTCATGCTCCATGAACTTCAAGTTCTTCTGATTAAGCCTTCTAAGGATTGAATCTTGAACACTTTGAACTGTATTTAGGTCTTTTTCCTTTCTAGCAGCTTGAATCTTGATAAGCTCTTCTGATATGGTCTTTGCAGCAACATTGACTATATGTACATCAAATTCATTTAAGTTCCAGACTATTCTCATCACTTCCAAATGTGTTACCATCTGTGAGAGGTGAATCATTGAAAATGTAATGGATTTAAAATCTCTTTACCAATAGCCATTACCACTGGAGTAGCCAATGTTTTGGTGTGTAAGACCATGGTACACTGATAACCATATGATTTTTAGCAAATCATCAGCTTATCAACGGATTTGTTAAGTCTTTACCAAAAGCCATTTGCTTCTGGACTAGTCAATTCTTTGATGGAAAAGCACCTCATCGTGGTGAATTGATTACCATTTATGGTTTTCCACAGCCTTTACCACAAGCCATAACCTTGTGGGCTAGCCAACTCTTCACTTATCTTAGATATGGTGAGTTGAATACCATACAATTTTTGGCAAATTGTCAGCCATAAACGGATTTGAGCAATCTTTACCTGTTAGTCGTTTGCTCAGGATTAGCCAGTCCTTATGTTGATGAGACAAGGTGGACTGATAACCTTTTGATGTGTTAGTGCAAAGCACCTCCACCAAGTGAGAAGTTCCAATAGTCTCACTCAACAACTTGTGAAAATTCTTTCAAACATCCTTAAGCTACATCCTTCAAAGACTGCCTCTTGATTAAATCCAATAACATCTCATATCCTTCATCCTTTTTACCAGTATACAACTTTTTGCTCATCATTTCCTTGCAAACATTTGATGATAAAGGATATTCCACTTCTGCAAGCATATAAATATCAACATTCTTTAATGAAACACAATGTACCTTGCAGGTATGAAAATATCTCCAGCTGACAATGTTTTGCTCTTCAGGAAGTTTCCACACTATATCAGACTCAGTTGGTGGCTCAAACATCACCTTCAAATTGCCCCAAAAGACTCTTTCAAATTCATCTTCAGGTGGATGATCTCCATATTTAATGTTCACCAACTGATAAAGTTCCTGTAGATCCTCCCTATTCACATCATTTAGAATTCCAGCAAAATTCATATAAACAATGTCAGAATTATCTTCCCTTATTATTTGATATGCAGCCCTCTCACCAGTCATTATTAGTTGATACTTGACAACCTTAGTTGGTTCCTTTGTGCTTTCAATAGTCCCCATTGTGGCTCCTTCAGATGAAGGTTCTTCATCTAATTCCTCTTCGACAACCACTTTCTTGGATTTACTTTTCCTTTCCAAACCTTTTCTTCTTTGAAACACAATAGGCTTTATTACTTCAGCTTGCACTTCTTCTGTTGACTTACCAGCTTCAGGTTGTATATCAATCATCTTATCAGGTTCAATGACCAGTTCAGTCTCTTTAGCCTTTCTTCCCTGAAAACAATATTTCGGCACATCATCATAGTCAATAGCTTTGTAACCTTGATCTCTTTCAAATGCCTTGAGATATGCTACTTGAATTTCCTCATATGACTTCCCTTTCATCTGTTCCAAAGATAGATGCATTTGATTCTTAAGATACATCTTCATATCATGTTTCTTTTCTGCCATAGACATCTTCTTGGGAATCTTTGATTTCTTCTGAAGCTTGAACTTTTCTAAGAATCCACCCAATGTATCATCATTACTTCTTGCATTTATGAAGTCAGCTAATTGTTTGGCTCGATCATCAGCAGTTAAACCTTCAATAGTTAGAAGTTCTTCATACTTTGCTCTTACTTCATCGTCAACATTGAGCAGCTTTGTAAATTCATCAGATTCTTCAGCCAATTGTCTTGCATATACTGCATCTAACATCTTTTGTCTTTCTTCTTCAGCAAAATCTTGTGCCTTAATCCTCTCAATTGCAGCCTCAGATGCAAGTTTTTCTCTTGTTTTTCTCTTAGACTTCTTTGGCAATGAAGTTTCCTCCACAACCTGCTTTCCCTTTCTTAGTGCAGATTGTTGTTCTTCATTACCAGAACTAAGTTCATTACCAGACTTTTCTTCACCAGACTTTTCATCAGATATAGTCCCAAACTTTTCAATCTCTTCATCAACAGACAAAATTAACCTTCTTCTTTTCCTATCCTGTTTAATTTTGCCCATTGATTGAGCCAAAGTCTCTGCTACTTCCAGTGTCTCTAGGCTGATTGTGGTGACATTATCTTGAACAAGAGGTTCTTGAACTGATGTTTGAAGAATATTTCCTTGTTCTTGTTCTTGTTCCAAATTCCTCCCCTGTTTGGAAGAATTTTCAGCTTCACCCTCCTCATCATCAAAAGAAACACCCTTTTTCTTCATTGCTACTCCCATTTTCTTTACTTTCTTCACTAAAGTCACATAAGCTTTTCTGAGTGCCTCATTAGACTTTTCCAAAATAGCAATCTTCTTTTGCAGTTGAGGAACTATGATAAGAAGATTTTCCATGGTAATGGGAGCATGTTCCTCCTCCCTTGCAGGACTTGGAACATTTGGTTGTGAAGGTGAAGGTTGTTGGATAGGTGTAGATAGTCTTTCAGCAGATGGTGAGAGACCTGGTTGAGGTGATGGAATTGGAGAAGATGTAGGTGTAGCAGACCTAGATGATGCTTGATCTTGTTCTTCATCAGGATGCACTTGTGCAGCTCCAGAAGTACCTGCATTGTTAGTACCAAGCATAGCAGCAAGCAAAGGTTTGTCTGTCCCTTGAAAACTCCTTTTTAAATTTGCAAAAAGTTTGGGAGTAAAGGCCACACTGATGTAAGGCACTTTATCCTTAGTTTCAAAATTCAAGATCATTTGCAAAAATCGTGGATACATTAAAAATTTTGGGTCCTTAGCATTTTTCACCATTCCTTCAAAAATTAATTTTGAAAAGTTAAATTTCCTTCCAAATGATAAACAGACCAATGCAGAAGCAATTCTGCTTCCAAATTGATCCCATCCACCACTCTTGGGACTTAAGCTCTAAAGTAAATGATGTACTAAAAACCTCCACTGAGGTGAAAAATGACTTTTCCAAAAGGTAAAACTTCCATCAGTGGGGTATCCAATGGTATTCAAACCCTCCAAAATATCCTCACTAGGCAAATCAAATTCTCCTAAAGCATCATCCAATTGGAGACATTCCCTAATGGATGCTTCAGTAATGGTAAATCCATTTTTATCTATAATTGCCCTTAAACATGGGGTCCCATCATCAAGAGTCTCAGAGGTAACTGACCCCCAGAACTGCTTGACAAGGGACTGATAAATAGTAGGATTATGAATTAACGAATAACAAATGTAAGAACCTTTTAGGAAATCCACAATCCCCTCGAAACCTGCACTTTGATCTGGCTTCTTCAAGAAACCAACTTGATTATGCTTGTCTACAAACTTGAGGTTAGCCATAGATGAGTAAATGATTTAGGTCTGGTTGATTAGAAGGGTAGGGTTTTTGAAAATATGAGCGTAGAAACAGAGTCGTGAAAAATAAAGATGATTTAAATTTGGAAGTAAATAAAGAATAAAAGGAGATAAAATATATCAAATTTTAATCTTATATACTTCATAAATATCTCTTTTTACCGAAAATAGTGCAACGGTAATATTTTAGATAAATCTTTATTATTCTGACCAGATCTAACGGTCAAAAATATAACACTACCTGACCTAAATAGTCAACCAGGCCGAATCATAAACTTACCAGACCTAACCAAGAGAGTGGACTTACACACTGAATATAGCGAATGCAAGGCTTTGCATCATCTCATTCCAATCTTTTCTGCAAGAATTAGTTGAAACAACAAGAAAAAGGAGACAAAAACCAATCTTTGCAAGATATACAAGCTACCAGATTTAACACTTAAGTTTACCCGATTTAAAAACATGTAAAACTTGTACATTTGCCTCCCCTTAAATGTACATTACCTCCCCTTAAGTGTAAATCTCCCCCTTTTTTTTTTTTTTTTTTTTTTTTTTTATCACTAATAAATACTTAACCAAAATAAAGACGGTGGTCAACTTTCCAAAAATACAATTAATAACTCTTTCCCTGCAAGTATTAACTCATACACCAACCGAGCATTAAAAGACATTAAACCTTGATTTTCCCTATAAAACCACCCATTGTTTTATCACAAAAACCATCTCAAACCAAAAGAAAACCTTATAAGCATAATGGATCCATCCAACTCAGAAACCATAGAGATTTCATCCGATTCTTCTTGGGATCCAAATGGCTCATCTTCTGATTTATCATCAGGAGGATGGGGTGGATACTTCCCACCAGGGTATTCTTCAATCACAAGAAACAAGACATTAAGAGAGTCAACTCTGAAGCAATGGCTAGCTCCTTATGATCTTACTGAAAAAGAACCAGACAATGAAGCACCAAAGACTTCAAGACCAATTCCCCCTTCTGATGTAGATGATAAAAGTGCTGAAGAAGAAGACCCCTCCAAAGATGATGAAGAGACTTTTCCTTTGAAGATTGTGCCTTCCCTGAGAAGTGGTTCTGTGCCACGTCCCCCACCAAGCAGCTTGATTCTTGGACTTCCATGCCCAAAACCGTGGAATCAGTTTGGTGGCAGAGGAGCCAAGAAGACCATTCCTAACTTCATGGGCAAAGGGAAACAGAAAGTGTAAGTGGTGATGTTTAGCTGGTTTGCGTTAAAGCTTTTGTCTTATGAAGCATTGTAACTTGCATCTTAGAATGCAATTTCTTGTTAATAAATAAAAAGCTCTTTGGTTCTGATGTTTTAATTTTCCACATAAGAATTACTTGCAATAGAGAAGAGTTAACAACTGCAAAACAAAGTTAAGCACAAAATACCAAAAACACACATACTATGGAAAGCAGAAAACAAATTAACTACTGAAAATAAGAATAACCAAGAAGAGTAGCAAGATGAAAAACAAACAAATATACAAACTATACAAAGTTAAGAAAGAGAATCAGTTTTTCTTAACAACCCAGGCCTGAGTGGGCTTGAGTCCTTTCTGTGGAGCAACATACTTATAGGTCTTGTATGAACTTGCTCCAGTGAAACCATGTTTGGACTTATAGGTAAATTCATTTTTAAATGAATTCCAAGCCCAGCAATCAGAGAAATTATCAGCAGAACCCCCATTTGAATTTGTTTGTCTCCTTACAGGTGAATGATTTTTATAAAAATTATTTCTTTGAAAATTTGCATTCACCTGAGGTTTTTGAAAAGGTTGTTTGGGTCTAACAAAACCAGTGTTCACATTAGGCTTTACAGAATTAACATAACCAGTATTCACTTTAGGCCTCATAAAATTAACATTTTGCCTATTCATATTAAAGTTTCTGTAGCCAGACCTAAAATTTGGTCTACCAGAATTAACATAAGAGTTAGGTCTGGTAGTGTTATTTAGTTGGACAGGTCTGGGAACAAACTGGTTGGCATGATTAATTCTACTAGCATTATTCCAAACTGGTTTATTTGAACCATGACCCTTATTAGCATTCATTCTCTTTTGCTCAGCCTCTCTTTTCATTCTCTTTTCATGGAAGTCACAATCTTTTATTAAGTGACTCAAACTTCCACACACAAAGCATCTTTTAGGAGCATAAGTATAACTACTCCTACTTTCTCTGTGAACACTATTGCTTCTAGGTGACTCACTCATTTTAACAGATTCCCTAGGAGATTTTATGTGATTGACACAACTAGGTTTAACTGTCTCAGCCTTTGGTTCAGTCACTACAGGTTTAGTAACAACAGGTTCACACTTCTCAACAACCTTAGGTTCAGGATTCTCTTTTTCCTCATTATTTGACTCAGACTTAGAGTGATCAGAGGAACCATCAATAGATCCTTCAGAGTCATTGGATTGACAAGAAGAATACCTACTGGATTTATCCTCTGAGGTGGTTGGTTCAGGCACTTGAGGACCTTTCTTACCATACACAAAGAGTGAATCATCCAACTCTTCTTTTTCAAGAGGAGTATAGTCATCACTCAAAGGTGGTGGTACTCCCTTAAAGTCACCAGTCTTAACAAACCTATTATACAAAGGCTTATCAGCATAGTCCTCTTCTTTATTCTTAAATATAGCCCTATTCTCATTTTCCTCATATCCTAAGCCACATTTTTTATTTGACTTAATTTGAGAATCCCAACACTTAAACAAGTTATTATTTGAACTGTTCCACTGATCTACCCTTTTTCTCAGCTCATCCCTTTCCTTCTGAATTTTAAGTCCTAATTGTCTATACCTTTTAAGCTTTTCATCTTGTTCGTATATTTTATTAGCTTGAAAGTATAGTTTTTCATTTAAAGCAGCATGTTGGTTTTGAAGAGTGACCTTTTGTGCTTCTAAAGTTTTTACAGCATTTTTATGTGCTAATAAATTTACTTCTAGATCACCTATTTGTTCTTGCTGCTCATCACACAAAGCCTTAACATGATTATATGAGTCAGTGCATAATTTAGAGCATAATGATACCTCATTACCAATGGCCATGAGAGCATGATCAGACTCCTCATTCACTCTTGGATGCTCACCCCAGTTGACTCCTCCAGCTTCCATTGTCAGCAGGCTCATCTGATTCTTTTCCATCTTCCCATCATCATCTCTTTTCCCATCAGCAGGCTTCTTCTCTGGACAATCTCTTGAAAAATGTCCATGCTTGTGACAGTTGTAGCATTCAACTGTCCTCTTTGTGTATCCCACTGGTGATTTGTTGTTGAAGTTGATGGTCCTTCCATATTGCTTCTGAAATCTTTTGACCCTTAAAGCAACCATGGCAATGTGCCATTTTATGTCCATCTCCTCAACTTCAGCATCATTAATCTGTTCTAGGTCTTCACTAATAAAGCTTTCATCTTCCGTTTGATTGGCAAAGAAAGAATGTATCACCTCATCAGTAAAACTTGAAGCAGACCTTTCATTTGAAGGAGTTTCATAGATACCAGACCTAACACTACCAGATTTAACCTTGTAAGTACTTCTTTTGTTTTGTGACACAAAAGCAACATTTGATGAACTGGTTGAAGCCTGAGTGGTGTTACTGATGTCCCTTTCAAACATCCTGAGATTATTGTATAGGTCATCAGGTGTCATTGAATCTACTTCCTCCTTAATCCTCATCGCCACAGATACATTGCCCCATTCTGATGGTAAAGACCTAAGGAACTTGTGGTTTGAATCCTCATTTGAAACTGCTGCACCATGAACTTCCAGTTGTGTTAACAGATGTTGAAATCTGTCATAGCCCTTCTCCAAACCTTCAGTCTTTGAAACACTGAATGTTTCAAATTGCTGTTTAAGAACAGCCTTTTGCATCTTCTTGGAGTTAGCATTACCTCCAAATCGTTTCTTGATAGCCTCCCACATCTCCTTTGCATCAAGAATGCCATGAAACCTTTGTAGATGCTCCTTAGGAATAGCCATAAGGAGCAAGGTTCTGGCCTTCTTTTCCTTCTCCACAGCCCTAATCTCCTCAGCAGATACTGGTGGCATTATTCTGATCTGCCCATCATTCCCTTGTGAAATTCTTTTCTTAGAATTTCCCTTCTGAATCACCTTCCATACATCGCTATCAATGTATTCCAGATAATGTTCCATCTCCATGGCCCATATATCATACTCTTCTCTTTTCAGTAATGGAAGTTTTATGTTTGAGATTGTGGTTGCGGAAGGGATGGGTTGTTGTTGTGTTTGGGAGTTACTGGTTTCGATTTTTCCTTCATCTTCATGGTTTGATTTCTCATCCTCACTGTTATGGATTGAGAAAGTTTCAGTGTTAACAGGCTTATCGAATTCAGACATTGTGTAGGGTGATTTGAGTGAGAATTAGGTTTTTGAGATTTAGTGTTCTTCGAATTCAGAGTCTCTCTCCTTGCTCTGATACCACTTGTTGGTCCACGAATTGTATGTGGATCACTAAGTAGTCTTGAATACCTAGTAGATGGTTAGGATAAATCCGAACCAATCTAATTGAGAAACCCTAGGTGATTGTTATTGTTAATGCGGAATCTTAACAAGAACAATGAAGAACACACACAGATATCACTAACTTCGTATATTGATTATAATCACAATAGTGAACTCGTACAACTCTCACACATATACTAACAATCTTTAGGGATCCTTTTATAACACAAGGAAACCCTAATACTAACCGACTCAGAAGATATTCACAAATCTTCTATAAAGATACATACACGTTTTGTATCTTTTCCTAACATAACTCTAACAGACTTTCCTAACTTCACGACCAGACTTAACTTTACAAGTCAACCAGACTTAAACATGCTACCAGACTTAACATTACATTACCAGACCTAATAACACAAACAGACCTAACTTAGATAAACTACCAGACCTAAGTTGTCTGCTCTTGATTCGTATCATAATTCCCAACATATAGTATTGAACTAGCTAATGGCAACTTAGTTAACACTTGCACCGTAATTCGATACTGTACCCTAAACCTTCTAGATCACCCGTTTAGCATCGATCTCATGCCCATTGAACTCGGAAGCTTCGACGTAGTGGAACCCGTTTGAGTATCATATCTTGTATTAAGACCCTGAAGTACATCAAGAAAGGCTGTCATGCATTCCTAGCACATGTGTCCAAGAAGGACTCGGGAGAGAAGCGACTCAAGGATGTTCCGATTGTGCGTGATTTTCCTGAAGATCTGCCTGGACTTCCACCAGTTCGACAAGTGAAATTTCTAATTGACCTAGTTCCGGGAGCTGCACCCGTGGCACGTGTACCGTATCGACTAGCTCTGACGGAAATGCAAGAGTTGTCTAAGCAGTTGCAAGAATTGTTGGATAAAGGGTTTATTCGACCTAGTTCCTCGCCCTGGGGAGCACCGGTGTTATTCGTGAAGAAGAAGGACGGATCATTTAGAATGTGCATCGACTACCGTGAACTGAACAAGTTAACAGTGAAGAATCGCTATCCGTTACCTAGGATTGACGATTTGTTTGACCAGCTACAAGGATCAAATTACTACTCCAAGATAGATTTGCGGTCAGGTTATCACCAACTCAGAGTCCAGGAAGAGGATATTTCCAAGACGGCGTTCAGGACTCACTATGGCCACTATGAGTTTCAAGTGATGCCCTTTGGTTTGACAAACGCACCTGCTGTATTCATGGACCTCTTGAACCGAGTTTGTAAACCATATTTGGACAAGTTTGTCATAGTTTTCATCGACGACATTTAGATCTACTCCAAGAGCGAAGAAGAACACAAACAACACCTGAAGATGATTCTTAAGTTACTCAAGGAAGAGCAATTGTACGCAAAGTTCTCTAAGTGTGAATTTTAGATTCGCAAGATACAATTTCTTGGTCACGTAATTGACAACAAAGGGTTACACATGGATCCTGCAAAGATCAAAGCTATTGAGAACTGGACAACGCCTTCTAATGCCACAGAAATACGATAATTTCTGGGATTGGCCGGATATTACAGGATATTCATCGAGGGATTTTCCAAAATATCTAAACCTTTAACTACCTTGACATAGAAGGATAAGAAGTACGAATGGGGAAAGGATGAAGAAGAAGCATTTCAAACCCTGAAGCAAAAACTTTGCAGTGCACCAATTTTGGCATTACCAGATGGAGTAGAAGATTTCGTGGTTTATTGTGATGCATCATATCACGGGTTAGGAGCAGTTTTGATGCAACGAGGGAAGGTCATGGCATATGCTTCCCGACAACTTAAGACTCATGAAGAGAAGTATACCACACATGATTTGGAGTTAGGAGCAGTTGTTTTTGCACTCAAGATGTGGAGGCACTACTTATATGGGACAAAGTGTGTTGTCTTTACCGATCACAAGAGTCTTCAACATATTCTGGATCATAAGGAGTTGAATATGAGGCAACGAAGATGGTTGGAAACCTTAAGCGACTATGACTGTGAAATCCGATACCACCCAGGAAAAGCGAACGTCGTGGCTGATGCCTTGAATCGTAAGGAATGGTTGAAGCCGCTGCGAGTTCTTGCTTTGGTTTTGACTATCAACTCGAACCTTCCCGCCCAGATTCTCCATGCTTAAGAATAAGCCGTGAAACAAGAAGATCTCCAGAGTGAGAACCTTTATGGGATGATACAGAAGAAGTTTGAGAAGTGTTCCGATGGAACTTTGTGTTTTAAAGGAAGAAGTTGGGTGCCGCGTTTTGGAGGACTGCGAGACTTAATCATGCTCGAGTCTCATAAGTCAAAGTACTCTATACACCCAGGATCCAACAAGATGTATCACGATCTCAAGGAGTTATATTGGTGGCCGAACATGAAAGCCGACTTTGCCGATTATGTTCGCAGGTGACTTACGTGCGCGAAAGTTAAGGCCGAACATCAGAAACCGTCTGGTCTTCTACAACAACCTGAGATTCCCGAATGGAAATGGGAACGGATTACTATGGACTTAATCACCAAACTTTCAAAGACTTCAACTGGTTTCGAAGCCATTTGGGTTATAGTCGATCGACTAATGAAATCAGCACATTTTCTACCCATCAAAGAAAACTACAGTATGGACAAGTTGACTAGACTTTACGTGAAGGAAATAGTATCGAGACATGGAGCACCAATATCTATCATCTGTGACCGAGACAGCAGATTCACTTCCAACTTTTGGCAATCACTTTAGGATGCCTTTGGCACGAACCTCGACATGAGTACTGCATACCACCCGCAAACCGATGGCCAAAGTGAAAGGACAATTTAAAATTTAGAAGATATACTTCGAGCATGTGTAATTGATTTTGGGAATGGGTGGGATACCCATTTTCCTTTGGTTGAGTTTTCATACAACAACAGTTATCAAGCGAGCATTAAGGCTGCACCGTTTGAAGCATTGTATGGTCGGAAGTGCCAATCACCTATTTGTTGGGCTGAAGTAGGAGAAGCTCATCTCATTGGGCTGGATATTGTTCGTGAGACTACCTAGAAGATTGTGCAAATTAAGAACTGATTGAAAACCGCAAGAGACCGCCAGAAGAGTTACGCAGATGTGAGACGTAAACCACTAGACTTTCAAGTTGGAGATAAAGTTATGTTGAAAGTCTCACCATGGAAAGGCTTGATACGGTTTGCCATGCGAGTAAAGTTGTACCCGAGGTACACTAGACCATTCAAGATTTTGAACAGGGTTGGTCCGGTAGCCTACAGACTGGAACTATCTCCCGGGCTTAGTAGGGTACACTCCACCTTCCACGTGTCAAATTTGAAGAAGTGTTTATCCGATGAGACAACCGTAATTCCACTTGATGAGATTCAAGTTGATGAGCATTTGAACTTTATTGAGGAGCTCGTAAAGATTATGGAACGTGAGATCAAACGACTAAAGAGGAGCCGTATTCCCATTGTGAAAGTCCGCTGGAGTTCTAAGAGAGGACCCGAATTCACCTGGGAGCGCGAAGAAGAGTTCTAACGCAAGTACCCTCACCTTTTTTAAACCGAAACTGATAAGTTAAACTGAAATCCGGGACGGATTTCCCAATATGATGTATGTGCTGTAACACCCGGTAATTTACCAAACCATTTTCACTAGTCGAATATTTGTTTTTGCATCACTTTAGTATTTGAACCTTTCATGAACTTAATTGAACTTGAAAAACGCGAGATATCTTGAGAAACGTTAACCTTATTCCTTTATTATGTCAGCACAACCTAGATGCACGAAATGAATCGAATTTGCCAAATAAATTAATTTCGAGAAAGTTATGCATATTTATACTCGTTTTTATCAGAAAAATTATTTCGAGAACAATGGCGCAAGTTTCATAATTTTTCGAGTCCGTTTGGTATGTCAAATGGGTTCCACAGTGATTATTGTAAAAGTTTTACCAAGTTGACACTTATAACCCCGCCCACTAATTTACACCACACACCCCTCTACTTATTTTTGTCCACCTTTAGTCCCTGTGCTAGTATATAAGCTATTTTTCTAATATTTTATTCATAAACACACACACACACACACATCACACAATATTCTCTCTTCTCTCCTACTCTCGTCCGACCACCACCTCCGGCCAACCACCGCCGTCTCCAGCCACCATCATTGCCGAAATATTTTTCGGCCAACCACCAAATCACACAAAACATAGATCAAGCCCCCTGATCATATTTGGAAAGTTTGAAGACCCACGGAGTCCGTTTGACCCTTGTTAGAAGCACCACCGCCACTACCACCATCACGCCACCACCCCCATCACGCCACCACCCACCACCGCAACCCTACCTCCTTATCTCTCCTTTTTGGTAACCCCACGCGCCCTATACGTTCCATTTCTTTTAGATCCGAAAACCTCAAATCCTAATTTTTATATACGAACATTTTTATTAATAAAACTTGTTAAACCTTTTTTTTAGTTGAAATTCGTGTGGATCTACGTTTATACATCGCAACTCGCCATGACTCGTCACTGAGTCGCATGACTCGTCAGAGTCAACTCACGAGTTGAGTTGACTCGGAGTGTTTCTTGATTATTTTGATGTGTTAGTATTTGAATAAGCTTACACTTGTTGATTGTAGCATTGGGTTGGAGTTTTGGCTAGAGTTGGTCTAGTGTTTGTCTAAGCTGAGAGCCTTATGGCTCGTACGGGGTCAAACCGTGACTCAAGTGAGTCACGGCATGGTTTAGGGTTAGGTTTAGCTTAGTTGTTGTGAAAGATCTTGGAGTTGGAGTTGGATATTGGTGTGTTTGGATTGCGGATAGGATTAGATCTTTGTTATGGTTGCCGAAGAGCCAAATGGCTCGAGTAGGCTCGAGCCGTGACTCAAGTGAGTCACGGCATGGCCTAGTTGGTTTGTTGGTGTTGAGGATTGGATTTGGTTTAGTTTTGTTGTTAAGCCGAAAGCTCAAAGGCTCGGGTAAAGTCGAGCCGTGACTCAAGGAGTCACGGCCAAGTGTTTGATGTTGTAATTGGTCGAGTTTTGGTTGTAGCCGTGTATTTTGGCTAATGTTTGGTTAGCTTAGGTTGTCGAGTAGTATGAGCCATGTTGGGAATTAAACATAAACAGTTAGTACTGGTAGAGGAAAAGTTACAACTGATGAAGAATACACTAATAGTACTAAGTCAATTAGTACTGCTAGTATATATGGTTAGTACTGCTTATGATTTTGTAAACGTGTAATAGGATAAGTATGGAAAAGATATTGTGTATATCTTATAGTATTTGAGTTATATGAATATTAGTTTACATATAAAGGAATCCTTGGTCTATAAAAGGATATCCTAGGTTGATATAGAAGTACAAATAGGAACGATTTTATTGAGAGAGATTCAAGGTTGTAAACCCTAGTGATAGGAGATCACTCGTATTATTAATCTAATATTGATTCATTTTGGAAGAAAGACATTGGCTCTTGTTCATACACTGTTTCATTGTTCATATACATAAACATAAACACTGTTCCATTCATACATCGTACAAACAATATCTTCTAAGTATTAGCTAGTAAATTCCGCGTGCTAGTTAGTATCAAATCAAAGTATCTATCTAACACAAGGCGTGTGTTTAGATCCGGTCAAGTGGTATCAGAGACAGGTTCTGATACTTTGAATTAGAAGATCCTCTTTTTGCTTAAAAAGAACAAATGGACATGGGGACATCTACAACCAATGTTGCTGCAAAGTTGCCAATCCTTAAGCCTAATGAATTCGATATGTGGAGGCTAAGGATAGAGCAATACTTCCAGGTGCAAGACTATGCACTCTAAGAAATCATAGAAGAAGGGAACTCTTTTAAGCCTACAACGACTACAACTGTTGTTGAGGGAAAGACTGAAACAAATGTGCAGACAAAGCCATTAACTACTGAAGAGAAGGTCCAGTACAAGAATGATCTTAAGGCAAGAAGCATGCTGCTGATGACAATACCTAATGATCAATTGTTGAACTTCAGCAAGTTCAAGTGTGCCAAGACCTTGTTTGAAGCTATTGTTGCCAGATATGGTGGGAATGAAGCCACCAAGAAAACTCAGAAGACCTTTCTCAAGCAACAATTTGAGAACTTCTCAGCTACAAGCAATGAATCACTAGATCATATGTTCAATAGGCTTCAGAAGCTAGTAAGCCAACTTGCTGTTTTAGGAATTGAGATACCTCAGGAAGATCTCAACTCAAAGTTCCTAAGAAGTCTACCATCAGAATGGGCCATGCATGTAGTTGTCTGGAAAAACAAGCCAGACATAGATACTATGAGTCTGATGGATCTTTATAGCAACTTCAAAATAGTGGAGCATGATGCAAAGAAGTCTGCTGGAACAAGCTCAAGCTCAAGCACTGGGAATTTGGCCTTTGTGTCAACTCCCAGTACCTCAAGTTCAGTAGAAGAAGTTCAAGTTGCTGAAGCAGATGGTACTGCTAGTTCAAATGTTGGTACTGCTATTACCTCAAGCAGTACTAATGGACTTTTGGATGAGAATACTTATTGTGCTTTCCTGACTACTCAGCACAATGGAAGTATGTTGACTCATGGAGACCTTCAAGAGATTGATGAAGATGACATTGAAGAGATGGACATCAAGTGGCAGCTCTCTCTTCTTAGCATGAGGGCTAAGAGATTCTTGAAGAAGACAGGCAAGAAGATAATCATAAACAGCAATGATGTTGCTAGGTATGACAAGTCAAAGATTGAGTGCTACAATTGCCACAAGATGGGTCACTTTTCAAGGGAGTGCAGGAAACCCAGACAGCAGGACTCAAGGAATAAGGGCTATGAAGGTAAGTCAACAGGATCAAGGGTTGTGGAGATTACTGACTCAAGCTCAAAGGCTATGGTTGCCATTGATGGATTAGGGTTTAACTGGAGCTACATTGCAAAGGAGGAAGCAGAAGCACCTACAGAGATGGTTCTCATGGCTTTCTCAAATTCTGAGGTACAAGTTTCTAAGTGTTCTAAATCATGTGATGCTTTAAAAGAATTAGAAACTCTTAGGAAACACTATAATGAACAGAGAATAGAGCTAAACAAGACCCATTTTAATTTGGCAAATCATAAAAGGGGTTTAGCTGTTCTAGAGGAGCAAATTGTTCATTATAAAAGCAATGATTCTACTTTTTCTGAAACTGTAGTTGTACTTAAAAGAGATATAATGTTTAGAGATGCTGAAATTAGTGTGTTGAAAGATGAATTGGATAAGGTTAAGAAAGCTAAAGAGAACATTCAGTTAAGTGTTGACACTTTAGAATATACATCAAAAGGTGTTCAGAAGATAATTGAATGTCAAATTCTCAACAAGGCTAAATCAGGTCTAGGTTATAGATCTGTTCCACCTCCTCACAGAGGAATACCTGTTCCTCCAGGTATTGACCTAGAACATACAGGTTTGGAAGAATTTCAACTACCCAAGATAAAATATGGAGCAAAACCAAAAGAAAAAGAAGTAGTTGAAGAACCTGTAGAAGTAAGATTTGAGAGTGCAAGTGATAAATCACTCTCTGAGGACAAGGTGTCCTCTGATAGGTCCTCAGGTAGGGAATCAGATGGTCCAACCATAGAAGATTGGACTTCTGATGATGATGAGAGTGATCAGGATCAGATTAAACCTGATAGTGTTAAGGTAGAGGAACCAAAAGTTCCAAAGGTGGTCAAGAATACAACTGTTAAGCCTAAGTCAAAGGTTAATACTGCTAGGAAAACAGTTAGGTATGCTGAAATGTATAGAACCACATACAAGCCCAGATGTAACCAAAGGAATTGGAACAACCTCAAGTCTCACCAACTAGGTGAGGACTTTGTCTGTGTAAGGAAAGCTTGTTTTACATGTGATAGCTTTGACCATCTTGCAACTTATTGCAACAAATGGGTAACTAGGTATTCAAGTCCTAGGGTGAACTTAGTAAGACCTCCCACTCATCCTACAAATGCTAGAATGATACCTAGATCAATTCTTTTAAGGTCTGGACCAAGAGCAGTTCATACTGCTAGACCAGCAGTTCATACTGCTAGACCAGCAATTCATACTGCTAGACCAAATCAGACCTTTTACCCAAGACAAGCAGTTCAAAGTGCAAAAACATTTTTCAAATCTGCACCATCAACTGCTAGAAGACCATTTCATAACAATGCAGTGATAAATAAATAAGTTTGGAAACCTAAGGTTGCAATTGCAAACCCAGCAGTTCATACTGCTAGGCAAGAAGTTAATACTGGTAGTATTAAAAACACTGCTAAGGAAAATTTGGGCAATGGTATTAATGCATCTGCATCATGGGTTTGGAGACCACTTCAATCCAATGGTGCACCAACTGTGCTAAAAAGATTTAATTATATTAATGCTAGAGGAAAACCAAAGTCAGTGATGGCTTGGGTTCCACAAGGAAATTAATTTCCTTGTTTGTGTGCAATGTTAGTCATATGCTTATTTTGTTATGAGACAAGTGCTTTGCACCTTGTTTTCTATTGTTGGACTAACAATTGCAGGTTGATTGGAGTTTGTGTATTGAATGCTTTATGTTTTGGACTGAATGGTGATTTGGAGCTCATAGTGTGTGATGTTCTGAGCACACAACAAATGGTTATTGGTTCACCATGTCTAACCCACAAAAGAACCAACTAGTCCAGAGCAAACGGTTTCTGGTAAAGACTTCTCAAATCTGTTTATGGTTGACAATTTACCAAAAAATGTATGGTTATCAACTCACCATATCTAACTGTGAAGAGTTGGCTAGTCCAAAGCAAACGGCTATTGGTAAAGACACATCAAATTCGTTGATAGCTGATAGTTTGCTAAAAAATATATGAGAGCAGTCTTGTTTTAAATCATTAATAAGTTTATACTGCTCATTAAAATTTTTCTCAAAAATTAGTACTGCAGTGCAAAGTTTGTACTGCTAGTGTAAACTTTGTACTACTGAACTAGCCGTTAGAACTGTTGTGTCAGTAAGAGATTTTTTAACTAGCCGTTGGGTAAATTCAGTTTCTTACCATATAAAAGGGTTTTTCTCAAGGATAATTATCTTCTTACTAAATATTAACTTATTCACTTTCTAAAGATAATAATTATCCCTTTGCGCTAAAATCTCAAACCCTAACCGAACCTAAATAAAAACCCAATTGGCTTTGCACATCATCAATTGAACCTTAAACGATCATCTTTCTGATATAACTTTCATTCATAATTCATGGCTGTGTTGGAATTTGTTAAGACGCACAACCAGGTTGCTTATTTGGAGAAAACAGAGGAAGGGGATGGACCAAAATTTTATGAGATTGTGGATTTTTTCAACAACTCTCATATAAGTTATGCTTTAACTGTTTCCCCTACTCTTATTGTCTCTTACATCACACAGTTTTGGCAAACTGCTATTGTCAAAATTAGTGAAGAAGGAGACATAGAAATTCACTCTAAAGTGGATGGCATATCTTTTGTTGTTACCGAATCTACACTTAGGAGACATCTTAAGTTACAAGATTCAGATGGTATCAATAACATGCTAAACACTGAAATTTGGCAAGAAATTGCTAGAATGGGGTATGATACATCCAATCAAAAACTCACTTTTCAAAAGGGATGTTTCTCCCCACAATGGAGATTTCTAATACATACTCTCTTACATTCTTTAAGTCCTAAAAGAACATCATGGGAGCAATTCAGTAGCAATATTGCTATTGCTCTCATATGTTTGTCTGCAAACAGGGTTTTTAATTTTTCAAAATTCATATTTGAGAGTATGGTTGCTAATGTAAAAAGTAAAACAAAATTTCTTATGTATCCAAGATTTGTTCAAAGCTTTCTGAATAAGAAAAAGAATCTGCTTAAGCAACATAAAGAAATTTTTCCTACTCCTAGCCTACAACAAAAAGTTTTTCAAAATATGGCTATGGCTAGTAGACTTTTTAATGGGGTAGAAATACCTCTATTTCCTGAGATGATGCAAGTTGTTCAGGGTGAATGGTCAGTCAACCCAACTGAGCCCCAACACACATCCATTGAAATTCCACAAATAACTCATACACCCCCAGTCACCATAACATATAAAAGAAGAACCAGAAAGGAGACTATGATTGCTCAGTCTAGTCCTCCTACTCAGACCCATGAAGCAGATGAGCCTATCTTTCATGATAGTATGCCCCTTGATTCACCTCTCCTAGCAGGTAACACAGCTAGAAGTGATGAGGGCAGTTCTAAACTTAATGAATTGACGGTTCTTTGTACCAAGTTATCTGAAAAAGTAGAATCTCTTGTGGAAGATCTCAAAAGCAACAAGGACAACTTTTCCAAGGTTTACACTAAGTTGACACTCAGGGTGAAAAGATTGGAAGCTCAGCTTAAGAGGAAAAGGTCTAAAATGGTGATATCTGCTAGTTCTTCAGATGATAGCTCAGATGATAGTTCAGATGATGATGGTGATGATTCTCCCAAACAGGGGAGGAAATCAGGGAAATCAAGGTCAAGAACTCAGGGGAGGAATGAAGAAGGTACTAGTGGAAAAGGTACTGATGGTGATGATACTGATATGGGTGAGCAAGAGCAAGAACAAGGTACTGCTGAAGAATTAGTGGAAGCAGTACAAACTGCTGAAGTGCCAAAGGAAGCAGTACAAACTGCTAAGGACAAAGGGAAAGGAATTTTAGTTGAAGAAGATGAGCCACAGAAGATTATGAAGCCTAGAACTCAAGCACAAATAGATTATGATGCAGAAGTGGCAAAGAAACTTCAAGAAGATGAACAAGCAAATGAACAAGCTCAAATAGATTTTGATGCAGAGTTAGCAAAGAAAATGTCTGAAGATGATGTGATTGACTTTATGGAAGCAAAGAGACTAGAAAAAGTAAGGATGGTTTCAGATGCTCAGATGGATCAAGAACAATTTGAAGAACAACTACAATATCTGATAGATACTGATCCGATTATGAAAGCACAAGCAGTTCAACTTGTTAAAGATGAGTGTTTAAGTGCAGAAGCAAGATCAGCAAAGCTTACAAGTTTTATTTTATTAAAGAATAAGGAAGTTGCTTGGAGTGATCTTATGCAGAAGATCAGGGATAGACAAAAGAAAGGGTACAAGAAGAAGATGCCTACAAAGAAAGAGCAGATAAGCTTCATGAAGAGTTATTTGAAATCAAGCATTCTGGAAGGAGAGTTACTTTAAAGGAAAATCAGATGCTGAGATAGAGAAAGCTTACTATGAAACTTTTGCAAGGTTAAACAAGCCAAGTTCAACAGAGTTTGTGATTGATACTGGACACAGTAAAGAAGAGAAAAGAAAAGCAGAGTTGTTAGATTCAGATACTTCAAAGAAGCAGAAGAATACAGCCGAGAGTTTATCACAATAGCAAATCAAGAACATGATAGTGGTAGTTCCTGAATCCACAAACATCAAGCCACTACAAGCAAAACACCCTATTATAGATTGGGAAGTATTCTCTGAAGGAAGAATGAAAGGGTGGAAGTTATAAGAATTGGTGGAATAACTGAGAGATACAAATTGTTTGAAGAATTGCTTAAGGGATTTGATAGGGAAGATCTTAATCAATTGTGGAATTTAGTACAAGAAAGATTCAGAGTTGCAGATCCTATTGAAGACAAAGACAAAGAATTATGGGTACAGTTGAAAAGAATCTATGAACCAGATGGTGGTGAAGCAATATGGAGGTTTCAAGCTCCAATTAAAGATGTTTCATGGAAGCTATTTGATACATGTGGAGTTCATAGAATTTCTACTAAAGATGGTTTGGAGATATACATGTTAGTAGAAAAAGACTACCCTCTTAGACCAGCTGTGTTGATTACATTAGTATATTCAAAACTGGAAGTTGAAGGTGATTTAGAAATGGCAGATGAGCTAGTTAGGAAGATATTTCATCTTGCAGAACAGAGAAAAGCACATACTAAGAGATTGACATGGTAGTGTTTGGAAGAATCCCCCCCATCCTCAGAGATGAAGTTTAATTCGAAGAAAAACTTAGTGATTTGGAGAGAAATCATAAGTTTAGGGGAGGATTGTTGGGAATTAAACATAAACAGTTAGTACTGCAGAGGAAAAGTTACAACTGATGAAGAATACACTAACAGTAATAAGTCAGTTAGTACTGCTAGTATATATGGTTAGTGCTGCTTATGATTTAGTAAATGTGTAATAGGATAAGTATGGAAAAGATATTGTGTATATCTTATAGTATTAGAGTTATATGAATATTAGTTTACTTGTACAGGAATCCTTGGTCTATAAAAGGATATCCTAGGTTGATATAGAAGTACGAATAGGAACGATTTTATTGAGAGAGATTCAAGGTTGTAAACCCTAGTGATAGGAGATCACTCGTATTATTAATATAATATTGAATCGTTTTGGAAGAAAAACATTGTCTCTTGTTCATACACTGTTTCAATGTTCATATACATAAACATAAACACTGTTCCATTCATACATCGTACAAACAATATCTTCTAAGTATTAGCTAGTAAATTCCGCGTGCTAATTAGTATCAAATCAAAGTATCTATCTAACACAAGGCGTGTGTTTAGATCCGGTCAAGCCGTGACCCAAGAGGGCCACGACTAGTTGGATTTGGGTTTAGCCAAGACCTTCAAGGTCTTGGTGTCGAATGAGTCAAGTCGAGACTCAAGGGAGTCTCGGCCGTGTAAGACTCGAGGTTAGAAAACCTCGAGTTAGTATCGAGTTGGGTTGGACTTGGATAAGTCATTAATGGGTCAAGTATTAATAACTTTGGGCCCAAAAGCCCAAAGAGATTCCATTAGAGTGTGAGTTAGGTATTGGGCCAAAGCCCAATACACTCTGGCCATATTGTCTTTTATTTTATTGTTTTGTCATTCATTAATTATTTATTAATCAATATGGTGTTTCGGATAATTATTTAGATAATATGAGATTTGATTTGGACATTGGACTTGGATACTTGTTATAACCTATGCTTGGATGAGAATTGGACGTCATTGGATTTATGATATTAGCCGATAGACCTTATGGACAATTTTGGTAATTGAGACGGAAGAATATGTTAGACTCATAAGAGCTTAACATATTTGAACCCGAACATACACAAAATGGTCGATAAACTTGACAACTAATATATACGCGAATGATAGTGTCCAATTATATATATTTAACTTGTAAAATGTGGCAATAAAACTTATATTCAAGAGTCGTAACGACTTGGAAATGCTTTATAAACGGACGCATCATGCCCAAATTTCAATAAAATCTTTTATAACTTAATCGTTTATGATTACTCAATATCCTAAAAACCTTTTCGAAACTTATACGTTTTCTTCCAAAATCATGATGATTTATCAACTATTTGGGAAATGGGTAAAATACCGAAACAACCTATTGATGTTTTCCTTCTTGTCTTTATTATTTTATTCTTCTTCTTAATCTTAGTTCTACTCTCTCTTCATTATTCTTTCTTCGTATCCGTTTGTGTTTGCTGACTTTTATTATCTTAACATCTCGTATCCACACGAGTCTTAAACGTTATTTCACTCAAACGCCATTGAAATAAAACCTTTTCATTTCAAATACGAGTATTACTTTACAAATCATTTTAAGGTTTATTGCTGAGACATATTATTCACATATTAGGTTGTGGTGAGGTTCACTTACCGTGCTATCCCATTTGATCATATTGTGATATCTTGTTTCATCTGCTGCTAAGGTGTGATTCGTAGCCCCACTTTACTTTTAAATTATTTTTAAACCCATGCGGGAGATGCATGCTACTTACTTATTTTTATGAGCACAATTGTTTATTGGTATGTTATTCCTGATTGATAATGCTAATTTCCTTCCTTACCCAAAAGCATGTCCCTCGATCATGAACCATTAATCACTTGCGAGTGAGTGCGATTGTAGTTTATAGGCCTATACGAATTGACCTTCCCGCCATGTGGACTAAGTTCGGTCCACATGTGATGAACTATATTCGAGTATTACTAGGTATCTGGCAAAGTACTTAGCTTTGGGGGCAACTATTATATTATGAAATTCCGCGGTTACTGTCGACTTACGCCAAGGTTATTGGTGCCGGTTAACGCTTTGTGTGTCATGAGCTTAGCAAAAGAATTATTTGACGCTTACCCGATATTTGTATTTGTTACATATATCTTCTAGACTTAAAATCTTGTGCTCAACTATTATTTACTAAACCTATGGATTACACTCAACCTTTGTGTTGACTTTTTAGCATGTTTTATCTCAGGTAATTGATGCATGTTGTGAGCACCAGGAGTGGCTGAAGGTTGATGATGGCTATCATGGGCTTTACTATCTACCCTTACTATCTTATCATTCGAATAATATTTTAAAACCGAGTCTTTTATTTCCGCTGCAAACTATGTTTTATTTCCGCTGTAACTTGTGATAAGAGTCTTTTAGACTCTAAATATTAAATTTTGTATTCGAATGATATGTTTTGTTAAAAAAGTCTCGTTATGAGATCGTTTTCTATGGATGTGACTGTCTTACCCCTCAAGTAGCACCCCAAGCTCAGTTCCGCTGCCATATTCCGAGTTGGGGGTGTTACAATCAGTTAAGGATTTAGGGTGTTGGGTTTAGGGTTTAGTTCATCAGTTAAGAAATTGAGGGGAACAGTTACACTTATAAAAAGAAAAATTGATGAACAGTTTTTTTATGAACATTTCTTAAAATAAATTATAAAGTCAACATCATATAGTAACATCTAACTCAAATTTCATTTGATCAATATAAAAAACAAAAAACATATCAGCAACTAAGCCTTTATTTATCTAACAGTTATAAAAAAACAAAAAAAAAAACATGAAAGAGTAACTAAGTAACAACACAAGCATTCTTATTAGCCATCTTCGCCTTCTTAGCATCCAACTTCGCCATCTGCTTGCTCTCCTTTATAGCAGCCTTATCGCTAGCCTTCTTAGCAACAATCTCAGATCTAATAGCATTGCACTTCGCTTGATTATGATCTTTCATGCTACATTTGCAGAATCTACAGTTCTTCCTACGCTTCTCACTTGGATTAATTGAACGCTCAACACTACTCTTAATCCTTTTTCGCGAACCTTTAGTACTAACCTGTTTTGTACAAAAAAAAAAACAGGACAATAACAATTAGATGATCAAAAAAACATAACACAGGACAATAACTGATGAACCAAAGACATAACACATGACAATAACTGATGAACCAAAAACAACTAATGTTCATCAACTAAAAAAGCATAAACTAACTGATGAACCTATAACCTATGATAACACAAATAAATTAATTGATGAACATATGATAATATAATAGCTAAAATAAACAAACTGATAAACCTATGATAACATAATAGCTAAAATTCAATAACTGATGAACCAAAAAAGTATAAGCTAACTAATGAACTTATGATAACATAATAGCTAAAACTCAATAACTGATGAACCAAAAAAAACTAATGTTCATCAACTGAAAAAACATAAGTTAACTGATGAACCTATGATAACATAACCTATGATAACACAAATAAACTAACTGATGAACCTACGATAACATAACCTATGAACAAAAAAAATAACAAAAAAAGCATTAACTGATGAATTTCTGGAAAAAAAATAGTACTAACCTGTTTTGGAACATTTACCTATGATGAACCTATCACCTATAACACAAATAAACTAAAAAACATAAACTAACTGATGAACCTATAACTTCTGATAACACAAATAAACTAATTGATGAACCTATGATAACATAATAGCTAAAATAAACAAACTGATGAACTTAAAAAAAACATAAGCTAACTGATGAACCTATGATAACATAATAGCTAAAAGACAATAACTGATGAACAAAAAAAAACTAATGTTCATCAACTAAAAAAGCATAAGCTAACAGATGAACCTATGAACAAAAAAAATATAACAAAAAAAGCATTAACTGATGAAAATCTGAAAAACTAATGTTCATATATATTCATCAGTATAATTTTCATTCACTTTATTAGTTTAACTGATGACATCAAATAAACACCAAAAACCTAACATAATCATGAAATTACTACTAAAATGTGCATCAAACATAAAAATTATAAAAATAAAATAGAAATTATCAATAATACCTTGATTAAACACCTGAAGATCATCAGTCGCCATTAAAACCAGATTTCTATCACATTTATGACCTAAATCTGGTTGAAGCATTTCGTCAAGCACTTGGTGTGCATGATTATATCTATCATATTTCAACAACAGATCTTCTATGTTTACCCGATTATTATGAAGTTGAAAAGTACAAAAAAAAGATTTTTATTAGTTGGTACCTGCTGGTGACGGCGTGAAAATGGTGGTGCTGACGGCGTGAAGACGTTGATGGTGATGGAGACGGTGATGGTGATGAAGACTGTAACACCCCGACCCGACAAGGGCAAAGGTGTCACAACAATGGTGGCATATCAGAACAAACACAAGCATTTGACATTAATAATACAATAGAATTCAAGGGTTACAAAGAAAAATCTGAAACTACAAGGTTACAATTCAATATCTTCTACGTCTAATTTACGGTTCTTCTAGTCAATCTTCAATAGCTAATAAAGTCTTCTAATGCCCAAGTACTCTCCACTCAACCCAGCTTCCAAACTAAAACCTGCCGCAGGAAAAGAAATGCGGCTGAGCTACGAAAGCTCAGTGAACAGATATAACGGTACAAAGCAGTAATAATGGGATAATGGAGTAAGCGAGACAATGCAAGGTGTAACAAGAGTTATGAAAGAAAATAGAAAAGGTTATCAAGAATGGTTACAATAGGTAGGTGTAAAGGAAACCATAACCCACCACCAGCCCAATATTCAATTTAAGTCAAGTCAAATATCGAATTAAATCCAATATCAAGTCAAGTATCAAGTTAAGTATCAAGGTTATAAGGTAACAGAAACAGTAATCCACTACGAGCCCAGAACATATCATATCAAGTAAATTCAAGTAAACAAGTATACATGTATACGGAGGGGTGACCTCGGTATGCCAAGTATAATATGAGGGGATACCTCCAAGGGTTGGAGTCGCGTGCTCCCAAGAGTGAATGACGTGTATCGCACACACCCATCATGTCACTAAACAATACAAGTAAATCAAGTCATGTACAATACAAATCTAGGATGCATCCATGCGCCCCTGTAGGCTGCCACAATGTCTTCATCTACGTGTACAATTCAATTATCAAGTCATGGCAGGGACGGGATAGGTAATCACTTTCCTACCCAAAAGTCAAGCCATTGGTGCATCAATGACAAGGACATGAAACCCTCATGCCTAGTATGGCTCGTAATCTCAAACTGTGGGTCAAGGGTCAAGTATCAAGTATCAAGGGGTTCAAGTACCAAGTTCAAGTTCCAAGTTCAAGTTCAAGTTCCATATCAAGTTGTTCAAGTCAAGTTTCCCATTTTAAGTGGTTCAGTCAAAGTTCATGGCAAGGTTCATATCAAGGTTCATAGCAGGAGATCAATGCAGGGGTTCACTATCAGGAGGTCAATATCAGAAAAGTCAAATACCAGAAGGTTCATAACAATTCGTTAAAAGAAATCTTTTTAAAATGGTTTTAATAAAAGCGATCGTTAAAACAGTTTTCATAATAAAAGTCTTTAAAAGAAATGTTCAAAACCTCTTCATATGTAACTAAGAAAACAGTTATAAAATCCTATGAACCTGCAAGTATCCAAGGGTCTTAACCATTCAGGTTACCAGGTGATGAACAGGTCATGTCAAGTATCAAAAGAAACATAGCAGGGTTCAAGGCAAGGTTCAGAACAAGGATCAAGACAAGAGTTCAAAGCAAAGGTTCAAATCTAAGGTTCACAAAACAAGGGGAAACATAGCAATGGCTTGGGGAATCCTAAACGAATCAAAACAAGAGATCAAGAGAACGAAGGCTCCTTACAAGAAGGGCAGAATATCTGTACCTTAGCGAGTGAATGGAAGCAAACAAATGGATGAACACAAGGACACACTGTCACACCTCTTCAACGAATCTACATAGATGATGATTCATAATATGCTTATTAGCTCATTTAATTTCATAACGGATTTTAAATACTTGTTACTAATCACATTCTTATAGTTAGGGTTTATTAAGTAATTATAAATAGTTTTGGGATTATAGTGAAACTATCGTAAGATTAGGGTATGAAACATAAATATCATAAAGTTACATGTTTTAACAAGTTAAACCCTTTTAGTTTGAATAATGATAAGTTCCACCCTTAAGTTACACAATTAATCCTTATTTAGCCCTAATTAACTTCTTATCAGCTTTTAACCCTAAACAGACCACACATGGTCGAATTTATGAACCATATTAGAACTCAAAGATAAAATCCAAAACAATTCCCAGAGCTACTTCAATGTCTTGAAAACCCACACTAATTTTCCCAGAATTTATTAATTAGTTTAACCCTACATGAAAAATACCACAACTCGGACTACTCAGAAAACATGTCTGCTGTAACACTCAGAAAGTAACCACTTCATTTACCCACCAATACCTCCAGGAAAAATCTACAAAAATTCATGACACTACTAAACATATTGAAGTCACATACTGGAGAATTTAATGACCTAACTCCTCATGGTTTGAAAATGAAAAATCGTCAAAATGGACTGATTTCCAGACATCCGAATTCAGGTTTGACACACGAATTTCTAAAAATCAAAAAGTTGCCTTCCCAACCTCTAAAAATTACAAGGCTAATTTTCCCAGGTAGCTATTTCATTGAACTTAATTTTAGACTCAAGAAACACCAAAATACACATTCACATCATTTATCTACAGCCGATTAAAGTCGAATAAAATTCCAGATCAGTAGCAGTTTTCACAGATTCATGTATAAACTTAGGGTTTTTGTCACTCCAATCATTAATTCTTAATACCAAACGATTTTAGATGGGTCCATAACATATTTAGGTCGATTAATATCAAGTATTAACATAATCCAATCGAATAATTTCATCATATATGCCCCTGGTCGATTCATACATAAAGATTTTTAGGGTTTTTCTCAAAATTTCGAATAGATTAATATTAGTATTACATGGTTACCTTGTGATATGTATGAAGACAAGAACACAATCAAGAGTCTCCTTGGTGGTTACTTGGATCGAAATAGCAGCAGCACAAAGAGGGAGAGAACCGAATTTTTTTTTAGATGAATTAGGGTTTGTTTGGTGATGTTCGGTTATTATAAAAAAGAAACCGTGTTTCTTGATCTTGGGCTAAACAAGGATGGATCAATTTTCTTATGGGCTTATTATAAATCAATATTAATGTGGTATATTTTCTTATCTTTGGGCCAAAATTATTAAGATTAAGGACGTTATATGTCGACTAGTTTAGCTAGTTGAAGGATTGTTTTTATTTTGCACAATTTACTTATAGTATATAGTTTACATTAACTTTATTTTGTTAGGTAACTTAGTTTAGGTTTAAAATGTTACTTATTAACTTTCATGAATTCTTAAAGTTTTAAATTGAGGGCATTTTAGTCTTTTCAGATTATATTAATTTGCGGGTTTTACAACTCTTCCCCTCTAAAAAAAAATTTCGTCCTCAAAATTTGAAGTCGCAAGGTTAGACGAAGTCGTAGCAAATCGCAAAAGATCGTCGCAAACATTCTCACGCTCGGAGAGGTTCTTCCAAAAGAAAGCTCGTATGGATATACGAACAAGATTTCAGATCGAATTAACTGTATCAACAGTAGAGAGCTCTACAAGAGTTCAAGATTTATAATTGAGGTCAACAGAATGCAAAACGAGAATTCAAACTCATCCAGACATCTAATGAACAAAGGCAGAGTATACGCATAGGTAGAATGAACCTAAAGTCTCACTAATCACGGATAAACCAACGGAGATCAAATTCTAACTTCTTAGGTACTCCCCAAGACATCCTATGGCCACAATGAGGGCACGTTATATGGTGTAAGTATTATCACGTTGGCCAGACGTCATACTACTAGCACCACATAAATATGCCTTCATGATGATCATATTTTATCTCGAGTTGTAAGCAGAACAACCTATCTTAATCCACCTAGTACTTCAACAGTCTCAGAAATCAACAAGATCAAATGCCATAGTCAAGAGGGAAAAAACAAAACTACTCAACAGGCTCTAACCACAAGCAAGGCACGAATCAGAGTAATGTGGAAGTAAAGATACTTAAACAAATGCCTTATAGTCTACCCATTCCTCACTGGTCAAAACTTAAGTTCATATCAAGAAATCCTAAAGCAAGTTCTCACGGTGTTCTCCTATGTTCTTACAGTCGAAGCCTAATGGTCCAAACGCACAGGTCAAGGGTAAATGTATTACGAGTCGCAACCTGTCTCTTATACCATAAATTGTAACACCCCGACCCGACAAGGGCAAAGGTGTCACAACAATGGTGGCATATCAGAACAAACACAAGCATTTGACATTAATAATACAATAGAATTCAAGGGTTACAAAGAAAAATCTGAAACTACAAGGTTACAATTCAATATCTTCTACGTCTAATTTACGGTTCTTCTAGTCAATCTTCAATAGCTAATAAAGTCTTCTAATGCCCAAGTACTCTCCACTCAACCCAGCTTCCAAACTAAAACCTGCCGCAGGAAAAGAAATGCGGCTGAGCTACGAAAGCTCAGTGAACAGATATAACGGTACAAAGCAGTAATAATGGGATAATGGAGTAAGCGAGACAATGCAAGGTGTAACAAGAGTTATGAAAGAAAATAGAAAAGGTTATCAAGAATGGTTACAATAGGTAGGTGTAAAGGAAACCATAACCCACCACCAGCCCAATATTCAATTTAAGTCAAGTCAAATATCGAATTAAATCCAATATCAAGTCAAGTATCAAGTTAAGTATCAAGGTTATAAGGTAACAGAAACAGTAATCCACTACGAGCCCAGAACATATCATATCAAGTAAATTCAAGTAAACAAGTATACATGTATACGGAGGGGTGACCTCGGTATGCCAAGTATAATATGAGGGGATACCTCCAAGGGTTGGAGTCGCGTGCTCCCAAGAGTGAATGACGTGTATCGCACACACCCATCATGTCACTAAACAATACAAGTAAATCAAGTCATGTACAATACAAATCTAGGATGCATCCATGCGCCCCTGTAGGCTGCCACAATGTCTTCATCTACGTGTACAAGTCAATTATCAAGTCATGGCAGGGACGGGATAGGTAATCACTTTCCTACCCAAAAGTCAAGTCATTGGTGCATCAATGACAAGGACATGAAACCCTCATGCCTAGTATGGCTCGTAATCTCAAACTGTGGGTCAAGGGTCAAGTATCAAGTATCAAGGGGTTCAAGTACCAAGTTCAAGTTCCAAGTTCAAGTTCAAGTTCCATATCAAGTTGTTCAAGTCAAGTTTCCCATTTTAAGTGGTTCAGTCAAAGTTCATGGCAAGGTTCATATCAAGGTTCATAGCAGGAGATCAATGCAGGGGTTCACTATCAGGAGGTCAATATCAGAAAAGTCAAATACCAGAAGGTTCATAACAATTCGTTAAAAGAAATCTTTTTAAAATGGTTTTAATAAAAGCGATCGTTAAAACAGTTTTCATAATAAAAGTCTTTAAAAGAAATGTTCAAAACCTCTTCATATGTAACTAAGAAAACAGTTATAAAATCCTATGAACCTGCAAGTATCCAAGGGTCTTAACCATTCAGGTTACCAGGTGATGAACAGGTCATGTCAAGTATCAAAAGAAACATAGCAGGGTTCAAGGCAAGGTTCAGAACAAGGATCAAGACAAGAGTTCAAAGCAAAGGTTCAAATCTAAGGTTCACAAAACAAGGGGAAACATAGCAATGGCTTGGGGAATCCTAAACGAATCAAAACAAGAGATCAAGAGAACGAAGGCTCCTTACAAGAAGGGCAGAATATATGTACCTTAGCGAGTGAATGGAAGCAAACAAATGGATGAACACAAGGACACACTGTCACACCTCTTCAACGAATCTACATAGATGATGATTCATAATATGCTTATTAGCTCATTTAATTTCATAACGGATTTTAAATACTTGTTACTAATCACATTCTTATAGTTAGGGTTTATTAAGTAATTATAAATAGTTTTGGGATTATAGTGAAACTATCGTAAGATTAGGGTATGAAACATAAATATCATAAAGTTACATGTTTTAACAAGTTAAACCCTTTTAGTTTGAATAATGATAAGTTCCACCCTTAAGTTACACAATTAATCCTTATTTAGCCCTAATTAACTTCTTATCAGCTTTTAACCCTAAACAGACCACACTTGGTCGAATTTATGAACCATATTAGAACTCAAAGATAAAATCCAAAAAAATTCCCAGAGCTACCTCAATGTCTTTAAAACCCACACTAATTTTCTCAGAATTTATTAATTAGTTTAACCCCACATGAAAAAATACCACAACTCGGACTACTCAGAAAACATGTCTGCTGTAACACTCAGAAATTAACCACTTCATTTACCCACCAATACCTCCAGGAAAAATCTACAAAAATTCATGACACTACTAAACATATTGAAGTCACATACTGGAGAATTTCATGACCTAACTCCTCATGGTTTGAAAATTAAAAATCGTCAAAACGGACTGATTTCCAGACATCCGAATTCAGGTTTGACACACGAATTTCTAAAAATCAAAAAGTTGCCTTCCCGACCTCTAAAAATTACAAGGCTAATTTTCCCAGGTAGCTATTTCATTGAACTTAATTTTAGACTCAAGAAACACCAAAATACACATTCACATCATTTATCTACAGCCGATTAAAGTCGAATAAAATTCCAGATCAGTAGCAGTTTTCACAGATTCATGTATAAACTTAGGGTTTTTGTCACTCCAATCATTAATTCTTAATACCAAACGATTTTAGATGGGTCCATAACATATTTAGGTCGATTAATATCAAGTATTAACATAATCCAATCGAATAATTTCATCATATATGCCCCTGGTCGATTCATACATAAAGATTTTTAGGGTTTTTCTCAAAATTTTGAATAGATTAATATTAGTATTACATGGTTACCTTGTGATATGTATGAAGACAAGAACACAATCAAGAGTCTCCTTGGTGGTTACCTGGATCGAAATAGCAGCAGCACAAAGAGGGAGAGGACCGAATTTTTTTTGAGATGAATTAGGGTTTGTTTGGTGATGTTCGGTTATTATAAAAAAGAAACCGTATTTCTTGATCTTGGGCTAAACAAGGATGGATCAATTTTCTTATGGGCTTATTATAAATCAATATTAATGTGGTATATTTTCTTATCTTTGGGCCAAAATTATTAAGATTAAGGACGTTATATGTCGACTAGTTTAGCTAGTTGAAGGATTGTTTTTATTTTGCACAATTTACTTATAGTATATAGTTTACATTAACTTTATTTTGTTAGGTAACTTAGTTTAGGTTTAAAATGTTACTTATTAACTTTCATGAATTCTTAAAGTTTTAAATTGAGGGCATTTTAGTCTTTTCAGATTATATTAATTTGCGGGTTTTACAACTCTTCCCCTCTAAAAAAAAATTTCGTCCTCAAAATTTGAAGTCGCAAGGTTAGACGAAGTCGTAGCAAATCGCAAAAGATCGTCGCAAACATTCTCACACTCGGAGAGGTTCTTCCAAAGAAAGCTCGTATGGATATACGAATAAAATTTCAGATCGAATTAACTGTATCAACAGTAGAGAGCTCTACAAGAGTTTTAGATTTATAATTGAGGTCAACAGAATGCAAAACGAGAATTCAAACTCATCCAGACATCTAATGAACAAAGGCAGAGTATACGCATAGGTAGAATGAACCTAAAGTCTCACTAATCACGGATAAACCAACGGAGATCAAATTCTAACTTCTTAGGTACTCCCCAAGACATCCTATGGCCACAATGAGGGCACGTTATATGGTGTAAGTATTATCACGTTGGCCAGACGTCATACTACTAGCACCACATAAATATGCCTTCATGATGATCATACTTTATCTCGAGTTGTAAGCAGAACAACCTATCTTAATCCACCTAGTACTTCTACAGTCTCAGAAATCAACAAGATCAAATGCCATAGTCAAGAGGGAAAAACAAAACTACTCAACAGGCTCTAACCACAAGCAAGGCACGAATCAGAGTAATGCGGAAGTAAAGATACTTAAACAAATGCCTTATAGTCTACCCATTCCTCACTGGTCAAAACTTAAGTTCATATCAAGAAATCCTAAAGCAAGTTCTCACGGTGTTCTCCTATGTTCTTACAGTCGAAGCCTAATGGTCCAAACGCACAGATCAAGGGTAAATGTATTACGAGTCGCAACCTGTCTCTGATACCATAAATTGTAACACCCCGACCCGACAAGGGCAAAGGTGTCACAACAATGGTGGCATATCAGAACAAACACAAGCATTTGACATTAATAATACAATAGAATTCAAGGGTTACAAAGAAAAATCTGAAACTACAAGGTTACAATTCAATATCTTCTACGTCTAATTTACGGTTCTTCTAGTCAATCTTCAATAGCTAATAAAGTCTTCTAATGCCCAAGTACTCTCCACTCAAACCCAGCTTCCAAACTAAAACCTGCCGCAGGAAAAAAAATGCGGCTGAGCTACGAAAGCTCAGTGAACAGATATAACGGTACAAAGCAGTAATAATGGGATAATGGAGTAAGCGAGACAATGCAAGGTGTAACAAGAGTTATGAAAGAAAATAGAAAAGGTTATCAAGAATGGTTACAATAGGTAGGTGTAAAGGAAACCATAACCCACCACCAGCCCAATATTCAATTTAAGTCAAGTCAAATATCGAATTAAATCCAATATCAAGTCAAGTATCAAGTTAAGTATCAAGGTTATAAGGTAACAGAAACAGTAATCCACTACGAGCCCAGAACATATCATATCAAGTAAATTCAAGTAAACAAGTATACATGTATACGGAGGGGTGACCTCGGTATGCCAAGTATAATATGAGGGGATACCTCCAAGGGTTGGAGTCGCGTGCTCCCAAGAGTGAATGACGTGTATCGCACACACCCATCATGTCACTAAACAATACAAGTAAATCAAGTCAAGTCCAATACAAATCTAGGATGCATCCATGCGCCCCTGTAGGCTGCCACAATGTCTTCATCTACGTGTACAAGTCAAGTATCAAGTCATGGCAGGGACGGGATAGGTAATCACTTTCCTACCCAAAAGTCAAGTCATCGGTGCATCAATGACAAGGACATGAAACCCTCATGCCTAGTATGGCTCGTAATCTCAAACTGTGGGTCAAGGGTCAAGTATCAAGTATCAAGGGGTTCAAGTACCAAGTTCAAGCTCCAAGTTCAAGTTCAAGTTCCATATCAAGTTGTTCAAGTCAAGTTTCCCATTTTAAGTGGTTCAGTCAAAGTTCATGGCAAGGTTCATATCAAGGTTCATAGCAGGAGATCAATGCAGGGGTTCACTATCAGGAGGTCAATATCAGAAAAGTCAAATACCAGAAGGTTCATAACAATTCGTTAAAAGAAATCTTTTTAAAATGGTTTTAATAAAAGCGATCGTTAAAACAGTTTTCATAATAAAAGTCTTTAAAAGAAATGTTCAAAACCTCTTCATATGTAACTAAGAAAACAGTTATAAAATCCTATGAACCTTCAAGTATCCAAGGGTCTTAACCATTCAGGTTACCAGGTGATGAACAGGTCATGTCAAGTATCAAAAGAAACATAGCAGGGTTCAAGGCAAGGTTCAGAACAAGGATCAAGACAAGAGTTCAAAGCAAAGGTTCAAATCTAAGGTTCACAAAACAAGGGGAAACATAGCAATGGCTTGGGGAATCCTAAACGAATCAAAACAAGAGATCAAGAGAACGAAGGCTCCTTACAAGAAGGGCAGAATATCTGTACCTTAGCGAGTGAATGGAAGCAAACAAATGGATGAACACAAGGACACACTGTCACACCTCTTCAACGAATCTACATAGATGATGATTCATAATATGCTTATTAGCTCATTTAATTTCATAACGGATTTTAAATACTTGTTACTAATCACATTCTTATAGTTAGGGTTTATTAAGTAATTATAAATAGTTTTGGGATTATAGTGAAACTATCGTAAGATTAGGGTATGAAACATAAATATCATAAAGTTATATGTTTTAACAAGTTAAACCCTTTTAGTCTGAATAATGATAAGTTCCACCCTTAAGTTACACAATTAATCCTTGTTTAGCCCTAATTAACTTCTTATCAGCTTTTAACCCTAAACAGACCACACTTGGTCGAATTTATGAGCCATATTATAACTCAAAGACAAAATCCACAAAAATTCCCAGAGCTACCTGAATGTCTTGACAACCCACACTAATTTTCCCAGAATTTATTAATTAGTTTAACCCCACATGAAAAATACCACAACTCGGACTACTCAGAAAACATGTCTGCCGTAACACTCAGAAAGTAACCACTTCATTTACCCACCAATACCTCCAGGAAAAATCTACAAAAATTCATGACACTACTAAACATATTGAAGTCACATACTGGAGAATTTCATGACCTAACTCTTCATGGTTTGAAAATGAAAAATCGTCAAAACGGACTGATTTCCAGACATCCGAATTCAGGTTTGACACACGAATTTCTAAAAATCAAAAAGTTGCCTTCCCGACCTCTAAAAATTACAAGGCTAATTTTCCCAGGTAGCTATTTCATTGAACTTAATTTTAGACTCAAGAAACACCAAAATACACATTCACATCATTTATCTACAGCCGATTAAAGTCGAATAAAATTCCAGATCAGTAGCAGTTTTCACAGATTCATGTATAAACTTAGGGTTTTTGTAACTCCAATCATTAATTCTTAATACCAAACGATTTTAGATGGGTCCATAACATATTTAGGTCGATTAATATCAAGTATTAACATAATCCAATCGAATAATTTCATCATATATGCCCCTGGTTGATTCATACATAAAGATTTTTAGGGTTTTTCTCAAAATTTCGAATAGATTAATATTAGTATTACATGGTTACCTTGTGATATGTATGAAGACAAGAACACAATCAAGAGTCTCCTTGGTGGTTACTTGGATCGAAATAGCAGCAGCACAAAGAGGGAGAGGACCGAATTTTTTTTGAGATGAATTAGGGTTTGTTTGGTGATGTTCGGTTATTATAAAAAAGAAACCGTGTTTCTTGATCTTGGGCTAAACAAGGATGGATCAATTTTCTTATGGGCTTATTATAAATCAATATTAATGTGGTATATTTTCTTATCTTTGGGCCAAAATTATTAAGATTAAGGACGTTATATGTCGACTAGTTTACCTAGTTGAAGGATTGTTTTTATTTTGCACAATTTACTTATAGTATATAGTTTACATTAACTTTATTTTGTTAGGTAACTTAGTTTAGGTTTAAAATGTTACTTATTAACTTTCATGAATTCTTAAAGTTTTAAATTGAGGGCATTTTAGTCTTTTCAGATTATATTAATTTGCGGGTTTTACAAAGACGGTGATGTGTTAGATCTGATGATGATGATTATGATGATGATGATGATGATGGTATGAAAGGGGATGAGGAGATCAGGAAATCAAAGAAATAATAAAAATGGAAAGAGAGAACTGAGAAGAGAAAAAAAAATAGGCAAGAAAGAGTATATAGCGGGAGGACACAAAATTACGTAACTATCCTTTAGGGGGAAAAGGAGGGGGGACACGTGACAGCACCAAATTACTTTTTAGGCTTTGCAAAGTTTGGTACTTTGCAAATGATCCGGTACCTGTTCTCCTAAGCCAATAAACCACGAATATTACATAAACCTTAAAAAAATAAATCACGTATATCAAAAGAGATGATGTTGTAATAATGCAAATAACACGTATAAAAAGTTTGAAACTTGTCAACTAAATAGGCCATGAAACAAAATGAAATCGTGAACAACTTAACTTCAAACAATTCGCTCATCAAAGAGAATATAAGCAAATCCTTACCTACTTACGCTTATACTGTAAAAAATTTGATTTTCTACTCTAAAATAAGCAGATGATAAGAAAAAATAGCTTATATGCTTACAAATAAGCTCAATACATCCTAAACACGCGCGTACCCTCTAAGTTGTTACTATAAAAAGTTAAGTTTAATATTTAACAAAGGTGGTGTCTGTATGGACCTAGCTAGTAGTAACATCATTTACCAAAGGTGGTGTCTGTATGGTTGTCATATACGGAAAGGGGGAATACAAGACACCAATACTAGTTTCAAAAAAAAAAAAAAAAAAAGACATCAATCAATCTAACTTTTTATGTTTAAACAAAAAGTAAAAAAGAATAATAATCCAAATCAAAATTTTAAACTATGAGCGTGCTTATTTGCAGGAAACATAATTCGATTATGAAATAAATCGAATTTATAAACGCCTTTCTTAGCTGTATTTGAGACAAGTATGAAATTATTGCATGACACGTTAATTCATGCATTAGATGGTTTTACTCTAATTATATTTCACAAAAGGTGTAGATTGGCAGAAACACCTTGATCTCGGGTGCCTTTTGGCACCAGTCATTGTCCACCCCACACGGAATAGCTCCGCCAACTCTCCTGATCCAGAGGAGCACCACCTAAAGTGAGACAAGTCCAGACTCGATCCCGATCTCTTATTCCACAAAGCCTCTCCAGTGTGCTCATAGGTTTTGCGGAGACGGGTACCTATCTGAAGCAAATGCTAAGGATGGAACTCGAACCTGGGTCTATTGATTCAAGCACGAGAGTTCCACCCATTGGACTAATGCTCCTGTGGTTGTACTCTAATTATATTATGGTTTACCTGTTTATACAGCGGCATGTATCAATCAATATGGTCGGTTGCAAATCAACTCCCATTATATTATGTAAATTAAGCTTCTAATAAAAGAAAAATAAATTGATTTGTAGAGATGACAAATATATGTACGATGGGACTCGATTCCCATACCCAATTTGACTGGGGAATCCCAGGTTGATCGCAGATGAAGACGGAGCCTAGGAATCCACACTTTCGGCTCACAAGGGTGGAGTGGGGGTGGATACCAAAAACCCGGAATATGCACTCGATCTTTTTAACGTGTATAAACATCTAGTTTATTTGTACTAGATCTACATTTATATGTGCATGTCTACGAGTATGTGCATGGATCTGTATATGCATATGTAATATTTGAAGGATCAAATATAGTTAGTACAAAACTTGGGCTCAATGCAAGACCTAGTTTAGGTTAGCTCTTGATGGGGCGAATTTCGGACTAAGTATCTATGTAAAAGCTGCTAAGAAATAAAGCACCGTTAGTCTCACCGCTGAAGGGGGTTTCCGCGGTCAACCTCCGGTGTGAGAGTAAGTGTATGGTTTAGAGAGATAAAGTATGTGATAGGACGGATATTGAGAGTTAAATTACCATTTGAGAGTGGCGAATGCCCTCTATTTATACCATGGTCTTTCTTGTCAGTTTCCTAGGAGGTCCCCTCTCGTTCTTGTCTCCTTGCCGTGAGTAGCGGTTCCTTCGGAAGGGGACTGCTGCCTTTCCTATTTGGGGTCTACCTAGGTCAGCTATATGATAGCTGATAATATTCCTTACTCTTTTCGGGTTGATCCGTGATCCTGACCTTTGGATTGTCCCCGGACATAAAGTTCTTCCGCTGCCAAGATGCTGAGACGCGGCCTCCTATGATGAGGTGTTCTTGTCCGGCCCAGCTTGGCGAGACCGGAGTTTAACACGGTCCGGGTTATCCTAGGGTCGGGGCTATTACGAGCGTGCCTGGCCCGGTATATTGGGTCCGGGGTTGCTATACGCGATCAAGTCCCCCCAGTCTAGTGTACTTGTTTGGTTTGAGAACAAGTGCTCTAGACTTTTTGGAGTTCAGAGGCTGTAGATGTTGTGTGTCCCGTCTTGCTGACTAGACTTTTTTGGAGTTTCGCGACTGACGATGCCGCGTATCCCATCTTGCTGATTAGACTTTTTGGAGTTTCGCGGTTGTCGATGTCGCGTGTCCCGTCTTGCTGACTAGATTTTCCACTTGTCGCTTGCTTCGCGTGTGATAGCCTGTCATTGGTACTCGCGAAGCATTTTTACCCACTTATTTACTGACTGACGTGACGTATTGACTGCTGACCATTCGTCTTCTGCGACCATCGCGACCGTTCATCTGGGTTGATCTTCGACCGTTCAATAAGAATCCGGGGACGTGTCAATTTTGTGGCCCTTCGATCTAGTTGATGGCACGTGTGCATGTGGCTATAAATACCAAAGGTCAGCCATTTGCGATACTTTTTTCACACATACTAATTATTTTTACCACTCTGTAGAAAAAAGACTCCCGCCTTTATCCTTCCTGCTACTTTTTATTTCCAGGCCTAGATTTTCAGGTTAGGTTTCTTCCTTCTTTACTCCGCTTTTTGATAACTTAGAATGGCACCAGACCATATAGATACCATGACCTTTAAGCTTACCCAGGACGCTTTAGATGAGTTCTGTAAGAAGTATAACATCCCCGGCCATCTTTTACCGGAGTTGCCCGGTATTCGTGATACTATTAGGGATGCGCCGGAGGGGAAGATAGGGGTTTACACTAGGTTCTTTGAGTTAGGCAACTTTAGAATCCCCCTTTCGCTATTCCTGCTACGTATCTTGGAGTATTTCCAAATTCACCTTTCCCAGTTATCGGTTTTAGCGGCGTGTAGGATTAGTCATTTTGAGATCCTCTGTCGCGTGCATGGTGGCACTCCCATTGTTGCCCTGTTTAGGAAGTTTTATTACGCCGGTGTCAATAACGGCTGGATGACCTTAGAAAAAAGAAAAGGTCCTAAATCCTTGGTGGTCCCCGTCTGTTATACTGCTGCTCTCGATTCGGTAAAGAATTGGAAGGATCACTTTTTCTTTGTAAAACAAACCGTTTTTCCTCTTTCCATTCCTTGGTATGACAAAGTGTCGATAGACCGCGACCCTCCCCCTTCTGACGCGGATGTGGATCAAGAGTTATTGCGGCTTCTTGATACCCGGAGGGCCGCATTTAAGAAGTATCCAGACGTCTTTCTGAACGTCATAAGGTTGAGTCAGACCTGGGATGATGACACCAGCCGTTCGACCTTTTTGTGGCCGGATGATTCGGGTGGGTTGTTAGATATATATGTTCTTTTATTATTATTATTTTTATATGTGTATGTGCGTCCGCATCTGACCATGTGCTTTGATTTTCGAAGAGATGGATTTATTTGCTTTCATCAGTCAACCAGATCCTTTCAAGGTGGTGACCGAGGAACGCACTTTGAAGGAGGGTCAACCCACCTTGAGGGCGGAGACGGCTCCCCGCGTTGTTGAGCCGTCAGAGAACCTGATTACAGTGACGGAGCACACTGTATTGCATTAGTTGGAGGTTGCTAAAGCCAAGAAGAAGGCGGGGAAGAAGAGGGTAACTATTGATGCCCCGGAGAAGCCTCGGAGAAGCCCCAGAAGAGAAAGAGGATTACTCCGCTTTCCCACAAGGAGACCGCAGTTGGGTCATGTATGCCTCGCTTCTTTTTTGCCGGGCGTGCTTCTTTTTTTTTTCTTTACTATACTGATGTATTTATTTTTGTTATTTTTCAGGTGCTTCTTCCACGGAAGCTCCTCCTGTGCTTGAACTCCAGGATGAGTCTGGTGATGGGTTGGAACGTTCTGGACCTCATACCGATGCTAACATCATGAAGAACACCACCGTTCTTTCTTCTGATTCCGCCACCCCTACTCATCAAGGTTCTGAGGGCAAGGCCTCCGAGAATTTTGCTCCAGACCCTACTGAATCCGTCAACCGTGAATCCTCCAGTCTGTTTGTTGAGACATCCAACCCGGATCATATCGAAGATGTGTCCGAGCATATTGAGGCCGGGGTTGATAGGTTTGTTGATTCTGAAGATTTTTACCAGTCTGTTTCTGTTGTACTGCTGAAGCTTCATCTGCTTACGTTCCGAAGTGGCTGCCTACCAATGGGTTCAAGATGGATGACCCTTGGGTTTGTCGTAGCTTCGTGGAAAATCTTGCCACGCCTGGCTATGTGTCCAAGCTTTGCAACATGGCGGCCAAAGACTTGTTGGATCAGTACAATCTGCTAACTTCCCAGCAGGTTTGTATGAGTTCGGAGGTCCGTCTGAGATTGGAGTACGAACTCCAGCAGAATCACAAGCTGGGTAAGAAGCTGGAGAGAAGGGAGAAGTTGGTGGCTGACCTTAAAGCTCGGGTTAGTGAGCTGGAAGCGGCCGCGGAGACCAAGGACCAGGAGTTGGCTGAACTTCGGGCTAAGTGTGAAAGGTTTTCTGGGGAGATGGTCTCGGCTGGGGATTTGGCTGCGAAAAAAGAAGAGTTAGCGGAAAGGGTGTCGGGGTTGGAGATAGTGTGTGGTACTGATGTGTGTGTGTTATGTGCTCTAATTCTTTTATATCCACGGTAGCAGCGCCAAAGACTTGGTGCGCGCGTGATGTCGTTGTGGTTTTAGCATTATTAATGCCTACTCAAGTTTTAAATTTATATTTAGCCGACTTATCAATAAAACACACACTTTAACGAGCAGTATACCCGGTCAGTATGAATATAATGGTAAGTAGAGTGTCGATCACTAAGAGTGGAACGTATTATCTAGTTATTCTAATCAGTATTTTAATATCTTAAGTTAGCTGTACAACCTAATCTAACGCAATGGGGTTCAGCCTGAGAGACTGGCACGGTTTGGTTATGATTAAATATAAACTAAACTATTGAGCACGAATCAGCGATTAGCACACACGTACACAGATAGATACTTGAGACAATAAGAAGACCTGTCCTGATAATTAAGTAGCTTGTCACTTGTTTTATTGCTAGTTTTATATGAAGTGTATATAATTAACCCTTTCTCGTTGGCTCTAATCTTATCGGCGAGTAAACCCTTAATGATCACTTATGTCTATCCTACTATCCTAGAAACGATAGAATAAATAGGCGAGGAAGGGGCATGGCGACCCAAGCAATGCTCAGCTAGACACAGAGGTTATCAATGCACTAATAAAAGTCACCAAAGACATCAACATATAAACTTTAATTAATGGGAAAGCAATTTTAAGGGGTGCCCATGATTTTCCGTAGTCACATGGAATCGGCCCATCAATCCTGATGAATTAAAGTGTACTAATGCAATAAAACAAAACTACTTAATGAATTGAATACATGCAGGACCTTCTTACAGCTCTTGTATCTTCGTTTAGGGTGTGTCTTGTGCTGCTAACACGTCTGAATTCGGCTGTCTTTCTCTTCTGAGTTTAGCTAAGTCTCGTACTAGGTGTCTCGAAATTCGTCTGGCCTTGGGGTATTTATAGTTTCTGTCTGAGGGTTAGATGCGGCGCATTGACTTAACTTCGCGTGGGGTCCAAGATTAATATATTCAGGAATATTCGTACACCGCCTTAAGATGCGGCGTAACTCCATTTCTCTATGCGGCGCATGTCCTTTGCTGTCTTGGATTGTAACTTGTGAAATCTTGATAGTGATGCACCGTATGTAAGAAGTATGTTGCGGCGTATCTGGAGCAGAATGATCTTGATCTTGTACATTTCAGTAGACTCTTAACATCTTGCTTGTTTTGCTCCATAATTAGTCCAAAATCGCCAAGTTTCACATAATACTTGTTTTTACCTGAGAATTACAAAAGTAAACATTAACGTATCAATTCTCATATATAATATAATAAAACAAGTCAAATAAATAGGACAAATGATGATAATAAAATGTACTTATTTGAGTTCATCAAATATCCCCCCACTTGAACTTTACTTGTCCCCAAGTAAACCTTAGAATGAATTTTATGAAAATGTATCCTAAAAGATGTTAGGATTTATTTTTATATTTAAGCATGTATTCGTTTGTCATAATTGCACAACCAAACACTTAACGAATTAGAAATAAAATAAAATATTTTGATAAAAACAAATCTAATCGTTTAACTGTCCAGTCGTGACGAATATTCTATCATAAGCTTGGCAAGTATACGCATCTCCTCCACTAAAGCTAAGGAATAACAAGTCTAAAGCGGTAAAAAGGGTTTGTTGGTTAAGGGTTAATCATTCTTCTTAATCTCTATCGATCTCACATTCCAGAAAAGGCGACAAAATCACAAATACATGATCGAATCCACGACCACGATACTTGCAATTGCTCAAATCCTTAACTCGAATAGGCTAAAGATAGGACCAAGTAATCTTTACCAATAATATTATATCAAAAAGGGCAACAAAATCATAAATACATAGCCGAATCCACGACTACGATACTTAAGATTGCTCAAATCCCTAATCTCAATAAATCAAAGGTTTGGATAAAGAATGATATAGGGTATGGATAATATTTGGGATATAAATTGGTGTCAAATGAAAAATAAACAAAACAGATAAATTAAAATCCTAAGTGTGGTAAATTACTTTCCCAACCATCCCATGAATAAGACTCATATCATTGAATAACTCACGCTTTAACACTTGAAACATACGCTTTAGGTAGACACGAATTATACTCAACAAGATCTCAATCAAAGAATAACCTTAGTTGGCGTTCCCATAACGGCCAACTCCCATTCAATCCATAAATATAATATATAACAACTAGTGGTGATATCGACCACTTAATACAAAACTTTACATAAGTTGGTTAAAACAAACTTCCAACTTTTCCTTTTTCTTTTTCTTTTCTTATTTTTTCGATTTTTTTTTTTAATGCATATGTGTAAAATTTCACAACTTTTCTATCACTATTTTTCCGGATAATTTTTCCATACTCTTCATACTTTCAGAAATAACTGTAATAGCGAAAGTAGTAAACACACGAAAAATAAACTCAAAGATATACAATATTTACTTTCATACCAATTGCATTGTGCAATTTCCTGACTCAACCAAAGATAATGAATTACGCACGCGAACACAGGTAATGTAAGGAAACACACTTTGCCTAAAGCAATTAACCACGGATTTTAATCTACAGGGTAGGCTAAGGTGTAAGGGTGTAACGAAACATTATAACAAAGGTGTAAGAAACGAAAGGAATGGCTCTGAGTGTTTTTCTAGGGGTATCTTACTCTAAAAGTGAGAGTAACAAAAGGTTTATACGAGGGTTAACTAACCAGTGTAGTTAGTTAATATCACATAACATATAAAGGCTATTTGGGTGTAATCCTAGAAATTTATCAATTTAGACAAGTCATTCCAATTATATAGATAATACTTATTATGGTGGTCTCGAATAGTATACAAGCCAAGTTCTAAAGTTTACAAGTCACCGGCACACTCATAGATTTGTGAATTTTGAAAAGTTCACAATTTTTGAAAATAATGTTATGTGTGCAGCTATGTAATTTAGACTTTAAACAAAAACATGCTAAAAATTTTAAATTTTGATATATTAAGCGCATTTTAAGCATATTTTGAAAAAGTTTAGGACAAGTAAGTGTTCTAATTCTCCAATCCCCCCACTTAAGTTAAACAACGTCCTCGTTGTTTGTGTCAAAGGTTAAAAACTGGAAAATAAAAGAATTAGAACAGAAAAACTCCCCTGAGATTTGCTCGGTATGATCCTCCTTTTGTATAAGAGCAAAAATCAACTTTCTTGTGGATGATAACGTTTAAGCTTCAAAAATGATGTATCCACAGAAATGCAGGAATCTATAATACCATTCAGACTTTAACACACCTGAGTTAAGAAGGTTCAAACTTGCATAATACATTAGTAGTTAGTAAAAATAAAACTTAAAAAATTAAAATGAAAATCATCAGGTCAGTCGATACGCCGTATCTTATGGAAGAAGATACGCCGTATCGAGCCTGGAATAAGTACGAATCAGAATAAAAGATGCGTCGCATCCTTAACCAGGGATGCGCCGCATTAAATAAACTGACAGAAAGTTTTAAAGTCAAAAATAAAAATGCAGAAAAATAAGATATGACCAGTGCAGGCGATGCGTCGCATCTTAGGATTGAGATGCGCCGTATCTTCTGCAGGTCTGACAGACTCGACACAGAACAGAATGTAAAAATTCTCCGGGTTGTCTCCCGGTAAGCACTTGTCTTTATTCCAGAGTCTTCAAGTTAGACTCACGTTCAGCTCCTTATTCTGATCTATTGATCCCCACATGTCCGTGCACGATGTAGTTGCGAATTACTTCGTCACGAACATATTCCGGCCCCAATTCAAGTACACCTTTGTAGAATCCTTTCATCTTTTGGTACGGATATTCGATCCCTTTCTCAGCGTCATTTTCATCTACAAAAAGAAATGGTGTAAATTTGTAATAAAATTTGTTAGGGGCATGTTTAAACCTTGGGTGAGCACGAGGCATCATGTAAGTGATAACGCTGCTTCCACTTTTAAAGGTGATCTTTCCATCAAATCTTTTAGCGTTAATTTTGACCTCCTTACAAAATGGTTTCCCAACGATCACGTCACCCATCTCAACATCACGATAAGCATCCATGTTTTCCACCACGGTGAAATCTGTAACAATAGTTAAATTCCCAACAAAAATAGGTACATTCATGAATATTCCAACTACGTTTTTCCCTCTATACTCAATTTTGTTTTTCATTATAGAATTATAGAAATCTTTTGACATTACATTAATTGGTAAAATTGGGAAAAAGTTGGCACTAACTTGTTTAAATCCTATCATGCAAGGAAATTGTAAATTATAAGCACAATCTACATGGATCTTTCTACCATAATCACAGAAACTAGGATATCCTTCAAATTCATCATAATTCTTAGTGTTGATCATATTAATTCTAGGTATATCCATAATTTCTCCTTCTTCAATTTCGGGTTCTAAATCCTCCATAAATTGATCATTGATTCCTAATGGTAAATTAAGATCATTTAATTCAATGTAGTCTCCACTATAGGTCTCAAGTGATTCATTATTTACCAAGGTCTCTCCCATAAACCTAGCTTCTAGATCGAGGTCCATACGTTCTCTTAATCCTAGCACATAGACGCCTCTAATTATGCTTTTAGCAGGATTTTGGCACTTATAGACTAGTTTATTATTCCCTACTTTTAATGAGATTTTTCTTTTAAACACATCAATCTTAGCATGGGCGGTAGACAAGAAAGGTCTTCCAAGGATTAAAGGAATCTTAACATCCTCGGGCATATCTAATATAACAAAGTCTAGAGGGAAAATAAACTTCTCAATCTTAACTAGCACATTTTTAGCAATCCCTTCAGGTTGTTTTACCGTTTTATCAGCCAATTCAATAAGCAACTTAGTTGGTGCTAATTTTCCTAGTCCTAGGGTAGTGAATGTCTTAAGGGGCATAACACTAATGCTAGCTCCTAAGTCAGCTAACACATTATTGAAAGATATATCATTAATTGAACAAGGTAAAGTAAAACTTCCTGGATCCTTTTCTTTATGAGGCAAGGCATGTAAGTCGGTTGCAGAGCTCTCTTCTTTCATTGTGGCCTTGATCTCCTCTTCAATCTTTGTCTTCTCTTTGAGTAACCTCCTTAAACTGATTGAAGAATTAAAGAAAAATTTGGGCTTTGCAGCATCATTACCATTCATCAATCTTCTAGGAAAAGGTATGTTAGGCGTGACTTCTTCAGTGGTGCTTATGGCCTTGACATGATCTCTTGGGTTAGTTTCAGTTGAGCTTGGTAAACTTTCGTATCCCCTTTCTTGAAGAACTTTGCTCATTTGTCCAATTTGTTGTTCCAATGCTTTGATCGAAGCTCCTTGATTTCTTGTTATAGTATCCGTTGAGGCTCGGATTTCTTTGATCATAACAGTGTTCTCTTCATGTCTTTTAGCAGCATCGGCCATAATTTGCTTTAAAGTGTCATCCAAAGTCTGCCTCCTTTCTTGATAAGTGGGATTAAAGTTGTTCTTTTGATAGTATCCCGGAGTAGCTTCCCTAAATCTTCCTGAAGGTCGGAATGGTTGTCCAAATTGTGTGTAGTATGCTTCTTCAAACGTCTCACTTTCATTCTTATTAGGGCAATCTTTAGTGTAGTGAGGTCCTTCGCATTTTTCACATCCAACTTGGGCAGCATACACTTTCTCATCACGCTTCTTCATCTCTCTACTAATTTTATCCAATTGAGCGTGAATTGCAGCAAACCCGTCAAAATTAGTGCTGCTCTTAGATCTAGTAGAGGTTCCATCGTGCCATTTTTGAGAATGATCAGCAGCTTCTTGGATAGCTTTTCTAGCATTGGCTGCACTCATTTGAGGCACAGCTCCCTTAGCATCCAAGATTTGTCTAGTAGGCACGTCCAATCCTTGATAGAACAACATTATCTCCTACATTGGACTTAGATAATGTTGAGGGCATTTCATTAACAAGTCTTTAAATCGTTACCAAGCTTGATAAAGAGTTTCATCAGGCTCTTGCTTGAAATTGTTGATAGCCTTCATCTTTTTAGCAGTTTTAGCAGGTGGACAATATCTTTTCAGGAATTTACTCTTCAAATCTTCCCATGTTGTGATTGAAGTAGCAGGTTCTTTCCTTAGCCACTTATTAGCAGCTCCTTTAAGCGAAATTGGAAAGATTCTTAGCATAAGTTGATCGTCAGAGACTCCTTCTGTAGTAAACAAATCTTCTATCTCGAGGACTTTTTCAACATGTTCATTAGCATCTTCATGTTCTGTTCCACTGAAAGCATTTTCTCTTAGCTCTTTGAGAAACTGACCCTTCAACTCAAACTTTGACTTTTCATCAAACTTTGGTCTAGCAACTCCTGAACTGTAATCAGCACGGGTTTTGTTCATGTATTCCTCCATAGTAGTGTTTTCCGTCATTGTTTCTGCTTCTTCTTCCTCTTTCTCTTCAGAAAAATAATCAAGCTCGAATGAACTTGAAATTTCAAAGCTTTTTGTGTTGAAAAGTCTTTTAAGCGAATGTAAGGCTCGTTCAGGATCTTCAAAAGGTGTAATCAAGTTCTTAGTTGAACTCCTGGTCATGCACTTCCTGAAACTATCACAAAAGCATCAGTAGGGTATGTTCAAGAAAGTAATATATCATAAAATTAACAACGAAAACGGAATACGAAAAATAGAAGTTACTGATCTCTGCAAGCGATGCGCCGTATCCAGAAAATTGGATACGCCGTATCTTATAATCGTTAAAATTTAATCAGACTTTTATTCAGAAAGCAGATACGCCGCTTAGAATTAGAATGCGTCGTATCAGTTTTAATTTATCAAAAACCGTTTATATTTATTAAAATTAAATGCGTCGTATTAACAAAAGTTAATGCGCCGTATTTTCGTTATGTTTCAAAATACAAGATTTTTGATTCAGAAGATGCGCCGTATCGATAAAAATCGATGCGTCGTATCTGTTTAATAATTCGAAAACTGTTTTTAATTTAAATAATAAATACGCCGTATCTGCAAAAACAGATGCGTCGTATGGCGTTATCGTTAGAAAAATTTCTTATTAAAAACAGAATACGCCGTATCTTGGGGAAAAGATGCGTCGTACTCGAATTTATTAAACGCGTTGTATTTTATAAAAATTAAACGCAATACGCCGTATCTATGAAAATAGATGCGCCGTATCGTTTGTATCAGCACAGTACAACGATAGCAGAATGCAGAAAAATAGAAAAACAAAAAACTAAAATAAAAATAAACAAAAAGAAACAAAAATTAAAGAAAACAAAAGCACACAAAAACAGAAAATATGCAAATAATACAATGAATGCAATTTATCTAATATACAACAGAGTTAGTGGTTAGAATCTAAAAATTAAAAAGAAAAACCTAATTAAAATACTAATCAAATTAACAGATAATAACAATTCACTCCCCGGCAGCGGCGCCAAAAACTTGATGTGTGCGTGTTATGTGCTCTAATTCTTTTATATCCACGGTAGCGGCGCCAAAGACTTGGTGCGCGCGTGATGTCGTTGTGGTTTTAGCATTATTAATGCCTACTCAAGTTTTAAATTTATATTTAGCCGACTTATCAATAAAACACACACTTTAACGAGCAGTATACCCGGTCAGTATGAATATAATGGTAAGTAGAGTGTCGATCACTAAGAGTGGAACGTATTATCTAGTTATTCTAATCAGTATTTTAATATCTTAAGTTAGCTGTACAACCTAATCTAACGCAATGGGGTTCAGCCTGAGAGACTGGCACGGTTTGGTTATGATTAAATATAAACTAAACTAATGAGCACGAATCAGCGATTAGCACACACGTACACAGATAGATACTTGAGACAATAAGAAGACCTGTCATGATAATTAAGTAGTTTGTCACTTGTTTTATTGCTAGTTTTATATGAAGTGTATATAATTAACCCTTTCTCGTTGGCTCTAATCTTATCGGCGAGTAAACCCTTAATGATCACTTATGTCTATCCTACTATCCTAGAAACGATAGAATAAATAGGCGAGGAAGGGGCATGGCGACCCAAGCAATGCTCAGCTAGACACAGAGGTTATCAATGCACTAATAAAAGTCACCAAAGACATCAACATATAAACTTTAATTAATAGGAAAGCAATTTTAAGGGGTGCTCATGATTTTCCGTAGTCACATGGAATCGGCCCATCAATCCTGATGAATTAAAGTGTACTAATACAATAAAACAAAACTACTTAATGAATTGAATACATGCAGGACCTTCTTACAGCTCTTGTATCTTCGTTTAGGGTGTGTCTTGTGCTGCTAACACGTCTGAATTCGGCTGTCTTTCTCTTCTGAGTTTAGCTAAGTCTCGTACTAGGTGTTTCGAAATTCGTCTGGCCTTGGGGTATTTATAGTTTCTGTCTGAGGGTTAGATGCGGCGCATAGGATAAGTAGATGCGGCGCATTGACTTAACTTCGCGTGGGGTCCAAGATTAATATATTCAGGAATATTCGTACACCGCCTTAAGATGCGGCGTAACTCCATTTCTCTATGCGGCGCATGTCCTTTGCTGTCTTGGATGGTAACTTGTGAAATCTTGATAGTGATGCGCCGTATGTAATAAGTATGTTGCGGCGTATCTGTAGCAGAATGATCTTGATCTTGTACATTTCAGTAGACTCTTAACATCTTTCTTGTTTTTCTCCATAATTGATCCAAAATCGCCAAGTTTCACATAATACTTGTTTTGACCTGAGAATTACAAAAGTAAACATTAACGTATCAATTCTCATATATAATATAATAAAACAAGTCAAATAAATAGGACAAATGATGATAATAAAATGTACTTATTTGAGTTCATCAGGTACCTTGGAGGGGCAGGTCAAAGGTGAGGAGTATTTGGGTAAACAGTTCAAGGAGAGGGAAGAGGCTATCCGCGCCAGTTTTCAACAGCATATATCAGAGTTGGATAGTAAGTTGGCCGCTTTGAATGAGGAATTTGATACGGAGCTCTTCCCTCAGTGTTTGATGGCCATTGAAGGTAAGAGATGGGTTATCGGCCATGGTTTTTGTAAGGCCTTTTTGAAGTTTAAGGAGTGTTTAGAGTTGAAGACCAGGCTGGGAGAATGTATTTCCGCGGCTCTTGCAGAGGGACTGCGTCAGGGGTTAGAAGTCGGGGTTGTACATGGATCTAAAGGGGTTAAACTTGAGGATGTGACGGCTTATAACCCTGAGGCTCAAAAATGCTATCAGGATGCGGTGGTAAGGTTGGCTAATGTGCCTTTTCCGCTGTTGGATTCCCTTGAAGCTTGCAAGGATTCTCCGTTGGAGTTTTTGATGTCTCAGTTGGTGTTGGAGGAAGAGCGTTCTCCGGGGTCTTCGGAATTTACATTTAGACCTCCGGTTGCGGAAGAGCGTATCCTTCCGGAGTCTTTGCTTAAGTCTGTTACTGCTCGTCCCCAGGCCATTGCCGCGTACAAGGAGATGAAGAATAGAAAATATGGGAAGGAGTTTGACTACAACGACAAAAGTTTTGTCATCTCAGCTCCCGCTCCTGCCACTTCTGAGCCTTCTTCCAGTGTTTCCCCTGCCGCTTCTGAGCCTCGGACTATTACTACTCCTTCAGGGCCGATGACTGCTCCTACTGGGGATGATAGTATCCAAAATGATGATATGTTTGACACCACTGTCCTTGGCAAGATTGACCCCAAGGATTTTTCCTGAAGCTGGTTATGGAGGTTTTGTGTTGGACGGTATTTCAACTATACCGTCTTTGTTATCTTATTGAAACTTATCTCAGTTGTTCTTTGGCAGTTCTCCGGGTGATATTTTGACTATATCTCCCTTGCCGCGTCTTTGTAAAGCTTTACTACCTGTTGTCTTGATGTAATCCGGATGTATGCATCCGTGAATATTGTAACCGATCATGAATATGACATAACCATTTCTTTTACACTTGGTTGTTTATAGTATTATTTTTTTTCCTGCCAGGGCTCGGATGACCGGACTTGATTTACTATCTTTATGTACCCGTACTTAGTATTCCGGGGATAGCTTGGTTTTGTCAATGGGCTTGCAATACCACTTATATGCTTTAGTTAATTCTGAGGTTTATTGGCCTCATGCTGGGTTTACAATACCTCTTACGCATTTTTGTGATTGTGGAATTGATTTCCGGGTTATGCATGCATATGACAAGAGTAAATAATAACAGGAAAGGAAAAGTAATACGTAAATTTGGAAAAATTTTGGAGTTGATCGGGCTCGACATGTCATTAATAAAGAAAAGAAAGTACATAAAACTTAGACTAAATATGTTAAAATGAGTTCCCGCTGCCGGTTTTAACCACGGTCAGCTACAGAAATGGGAACACTTACATTTGACTGGGATTACACGTAACATTTTTTAAGGTTCCGGATATTCCATGTCCGGGGCAGGTCTCGGCCATTCTGGTTTCTGAGCTTGTATGCCCATTTGCAAAATGCCTCCATGACTTCGTATGGGCCTTCCCATTTGGGGCCCAATTTTCCGGTGTTCTCAACCTGGCTGGCCTCATTGCTGCGGTAAACAAAATCTCCTAGTTTGAAGCTTGTGCCACGGACCTTGGCATCATAGTACTTCTCCATTTTGGCTTTGCTTCTTGCTTCTTCGATGGTCGCGACCTCCCTCTTTTCTTCTAGAAGGTCCAGGTTCAGGAGTAGGGCTTCATCGTTTTCCACTAGATTGAAAAGAGCGCACGTTAGGGATGGCATTCCTATTTCTACGGGAATTACAGCCTCCGTCTCGTAAGTCAGGGAGAATGGTGTGTCTCCGTTGCTAGACTTGATCATGGTCCGGTGTGCCCACAGCACTTGTGGCACCTCTTTTAACCAATCTCTGCTTCCCTACTCTATCATTGCTTTTATCCCCTCTCTTAGCCTTTTGTTCTCCCTTTCAACCAGTCCATTTTCCTGCGGATGCTTTACTGATGCGAACCGCTGCTTAATGTTGAGTTTTTCGCACCAGTCCTTAAAGGGGTTGTCTCTGAACTGTTTGTCGTTATCTGACACAATCTCCCCCGAAAGGCCGTACCTGCATACAATATTTTTCCCAGACAAACTTTTTCACTTGGTTTCCGGTGATGGTGGCAAGGGGTTTTGCTTCAATCCACTTGGTGAAGTAGTCGATCCCCACTATCAAGTGTTTGATCCTCCCCAGAGCCTCTGGGAATGGGCTGGTAATGTCTAGGCCCCATTTATAGAATGGCCAAGGGGATGTGATAGGGTTCAACCTGTGCCGCGGATTCCTGGGCACTGGCCGGTGAACTTGGCAATCTTGGCATTTCTGTATCACTTCCCTTGCATCTTTGTGCATGTTGGGCCAATAGTATCCGGACCTGATTGCTTTAGCTACAATGGCACGTGGCCCCGAGTGCATGCTACACGACCCTTCATGGATTTCTCTAATCACATAGTTGGCTTGTGTTGGACCCACGCACCGTAGCCACGGTTCTAAGAAAGACTTGCGGAACAATACTCCATCAATGATGGTGTATTGTCTTGCTTTGATTTTCAGCTTTCGGGCCTTCTTTTGTTCCGCAAGGAGAACTGCATCTCTTAAATACTCAACTAGTGGAGTCATCCAGGTGTCTCTTTCCTCTTCCACTACTGCCATCACTTCCTTCTCCTCAATTGACTTTTCTTTTAGAACTTCAACCAACACCTGCTTTGTCAAGTGAGCAAAACTAGTGGAGGCTATCTTACTTAACGCATCTGCTTTCTTGTTTTGGCTCCACGGGATCTGCTTTATAGAGAACGTGCAGAAGATCTGTATCAGCGTCTGGGCTTTTGCTAAGTACCGGATCATGCTCTCCTCCTTTGCTTCATACACTTCATTGATTTGGTTCGCGACCAACCAGGAATCTACATTCACGGATAAGTCCTTCACCCCTATTTGCTCGGCTATCCTTAAACCAGCCAGTAATGCTTCGTACTCCGCCTCATCGTTGGACATGTCAAACTCAAATCATAGGGCGTAGGTGAACTATGTGCCTTTAGGATTTGTAAGAATCAAGCCTGCCCCGGAACCTTCTTGGCAAGAAGATCTGTCTGTGTACAGATTTCATGGCTCGGCATATGGCAATTCTTCTGGGGGTGTTTCTGTTGCCGGGGCTTCTTCCTCGAAACTTCTACAATGAAATCTGCCAACACCTACCCTCTTATAGTTGTCCGCGGTCTAAAGCTGATGTCATGCTCCCCTAACTCGATAGCCCATTTGGCCATTCTACCCGTATTCTCTGTTCTCGCAAGCACTTGCTTGATAGGTTTGTCTGTAATGACAACTACCAGGTGTGCTTGAAAATACCTTCTGAGCCTTCTAGCCGCGTGGACCAATGCTAACACCAACTTTTCCATTGGACAGTAGTTTATCTCCGTACTTTTCAGTGCATGGCATATGAAGTAGATAGGTTCCTGACATGGCCCTCTTTCTGCTAGCAGAACTGTACTGATAGCCTCCCTCGCTGCAGATAAATACATTATCAGTTCTTCTTTCAGCCGGGGGCCGTAAGCATGGAGAGGTTAACAATATGCTTCTTCATTTCTTTGAATGCCCGATCCGCTTCTGGTGTCCAGTGGAAATCACTCTTTTTGATACACTTCTTCAGCATTTTGAAGAACGGTAAGGATTTTTCCGCGGACTTGGATAGGAAGCGGTTGAGACTTTCTAGTTTCCTGTTCAAGCTTTGCACTTCTTTCAGGGTTCTTGGGGAGGGCAATTGGGCAACGACCTTAGATTTCTCCAGACAAGCCCGAATCCCCTGTTTACTGACCACGTGTCCTAGGAATACTCCTTCTTCTACTCCGAAAGTGCACTTCTTCAGTTTTAGCTTCATGTTGATTTTTCTGAGGGTCCCAAAAGTTTCTTCTATGTCCCTTAACATCTCTATCTCTGATTGACTCTTGATGACCAAGTCGTCCACGTACACCTCCAAGTTTCTTCCAATTTGTCTTTCTAAAGCTCTGTCTACCAGCCGCTGATATGTGGCCCCAGCGTTCTTTAGGCAAAAAGGCATTTTTTTGTAGCAAAAAATTCCTTGGTTTGTGTGGAACACAATTTTCTCTTCGTCTTCCGCGGCCATCTGGATTTGGTGGTATCCCTTATACGCGTCCAAAAAACACTTGAAGGTGTATCCACAGAGGGATTCAATCTTCCAGTCAATCTCCGGAAGGGGATAACAATCCTTGGGACAAGCTTTGTTGAAGTCTTTAAAGTTGACACACATCCTCCAGCTCCCATCACTTTTCTTGACAAAAACTGGGTTTGATAGCTAGTCTTGGTAGTGAACTTCCCTCATTATGCCGACTTCCACCAGTTTTGCCATGTCATCATTGATCACTTTGTTTCTTTCCGGGGCTTTCCCTCGTTTCTTCTGCCTTACCGGGGCATACCCTTCTCGGATGTTCAGCTTATGCTCTGCTATACTCCGCGGCACTCCATTCATATCTGATGGCTGCCAAGCGAAGATGTCCAGGTTGCTCTTCAACAGCTCGCATAGATCATTCTTTCCTTGATCAGTTAAGCTTCCCCCTATGGTGACAGTCTGGTCTGGGAATTTCGGGTGTATTGCTACCTTGACACCCTATTTTTTCGGGGCTTCACTAGAATTCTACTGCAGCTGGGGTTCCGTGAATATTCGACATTCTACCAAGATGACTTTGTCACTATGCAAGGTGGCTACTCCGCCTTGAGTGGGGAATTTCAACATACCATGAGCCGTGGAAGGGATGATTTTTAGCAGCCGTATCCCCGGTCTGCCAATTATCCCATTATACTGGGATGGTGATCTGACGACCATGAAATTCATCCACGCACTAGCTGATTTTTCTTCATCCCCCAACGTTACTTCCAAAAGGATCTGCCCTAAGGGTCATGATATCTCACCACTGAAACCGAGGAGTGGTACTGTAGCGTGAATCATCTTCTTTCTGATCTCTGGGCTAAGGCGGTTAAAGCAGTGCTCATAGAGCACCTCTGAGGCGCTTCCGTTGTCCACGTACATCCAGTGTATGTGGTGCCCGCCCATTTCAGCCTTTATCACCAGCGGATGGTCATCCCAGTTATCCTCTGCTATTGGAAGGAAAGATATCTCCAAATTTGGCTCTGTACGAGGGGATACTCTTTGCTTCACACTCCGCTGCCAAGTTTGCACCATGAATATGGCCGGAGCCTTATCCTTGGGCGCGGTTTCCTTCTTGCCACCTTTGGCAGCTCCGCCCTTTTGGCTACCATTTTTGATCTCCTTCACCAGGTGTGCTAACTGGCCGGATCTGACTGCTTCCTCAATTTGCTTCTTTAGCAGGAAACACTCATCTGTGTGGTGTCCCCTTTCTCTGTGGAAGTCGCAGTATTTTTCTTTGTTTCTTGATTCCACCGGGCTTGCCATGGGGGTGGAGCTGTGAACTTAACGGAGTTCATTGCCAAGATTTCTTTCGGTGTTTTTGTGAGGGGTGTGAATCGGTCATTCCACCTCCGGTCGGATCTGGAGCATCCTTTGAACTCCGTCTTCCTTTCAAATATATGGCTGCTGGCTACACTGGATCCGCTTTCATGGGTTTTTCATGAGGAGCGGTCTTGCTTCTTCCTTGACAGGTTTACTGCGGCTGTTTCACCTCGGAGAAAAGTTGCGGTTACCCTCCATATTTCATCGACAGTTTTTGGAATATTGTCGTTGAGTCTTCTGATCAGCTCCGGATTATTGATTCCGTGCATGAAGCTCGAAACTCTCATACACTCCGGATCGCCCTTCACATGCATGCTCTCAGCCTTAAAGCGGTCAACGAATGTAACACCCCTAAAATTTAACAATCGCGGAAACATACGGAACTTGGGGGTGCTACTTGTAAATTGGAAATCACAACACAAGGTAACAAAGAACGGAATACATACTCCGTTTTAAATATACTGAATCAAATATTTAGAGTTTACAAAAGATGATTCATTGTTCAGAAAAATAGACCCATTAGTTTCAGTGGTCCCACAAAAAAACAGGTCTTAGTTATGTCTGCCAATACTTCTGAAAAAGGGCTATGACCCTTGCCTTGCCGAAACCTTGCCATAATCAATCAAACTATACACCTGAGAAAAACATGCTAAAAGTCAGCAAAAAGCTGGTGAGTTCATAGGTTTAAATTAAAGCAGTAAATAATAAGTTTGGACCAATAGTTTTGTGTACGATCATTACAACGCATATAATTTCATACAAAATAGTCTATCGCGGTAGCTCTAAGTTCATGCAACCGAAGCTCGACAGTTTAGTGCGGTAATTTATAGCACATAAATAATAGTCAAGGGGCCCTTAGCGAGTGTTTAACCCAATACACTCGTAGTCCGACTTGCTATACGCTCGCATTGACCCGTCTGGCCAACCAAACGGGAGAGTCACCCCAATAGATCTATCTTTAGCAATCGCGCTTCCCAAAGGGAACTAACGGCTCATAAAAATTGGCAAAATAGTGGGTTCTAGGGCTCAGGCTAACTACGCAATAGTTTTGAGAAAAATTAAGTAGTAATGTGGTCCATAAAACAATTTGCATGTTTCTCACCCCATAATTGTAAATTAAGTATAAGTAAAGTGGGGCTATAAACTCACCTTAATAGTCTGAACAGTGAATGCTGTGAATTTAAGGAACGTACGACACCAACACGCAACCTAGATTAATAAGTCATGTTTTAGTTCATAAACTAAATTAAGTTTCTACAGAATTTAATTCAAATGTTTTAAAGTGTTTATGTTGTTGTCGCTTGTGTGGCAGCAAGTGAGTTTAAGAATAGGTTTCTAAGTATTTGTAGGTATTGGCTCTAAGAAATGCTTAAATGTACGACAATGAAGATATGGGAGTCTTATAGGATTTTGATTGACGGAAGTCGGAAGACGATGAAATAAAGGAATTATGAACAATAATAGATGTTGTCGAGATATGGAATATTAAGGATGTGTAGTTTAGTTATTAAAAATATATAATTAGTTATATAGGTTTTGAAATGTAGGAAAATTACGTGTAAATGATGATTAGTATTTAAATGTTTCATGACTCGTATAATTTCTTGTTTATCCCGTTTTAAATAAAATAGAATAAGTTCATCTAATTAATAAAAATTGGTTATAACTCGTGTTCGTAAGTTGGTTTCACGATTATATGCTTAGAAAACATTTGTTTCTAAAATTTGCCATAAAAATTCAAGTAGAGTTTTGCTATAATTACATTTTCTAAATTTTGTTAACGACATAAGCTAATTAGATGTTTACTTGTTTAAGTTCAAAACGGTGGTAAAACGTGTAAATCCTTATATGTGTTTCCTTTCTAAATTGATAGATTTGTTCGGTCATTTGTATAAAAAGTTTATATATTGGCGACATGTATATATATATATATATATATATATATATATATATATATATATATATATATATATATATATCAATGTTCACTTTATTTGAATCGAAGGTTTAACATTTTTACAATGTATATGAGTGTACGACGATGTTAGGACAATTTATAAGTCAAGACAGAATCGCAAATTAGGTTGGTTTTAAGGTTATAATGACACATGTTTTATACAATAGTTACGATATAAAATTTTGTGTGCTCGGCTTTTAAGTATATTGGTACGCGGCATTATATTTACACACACATTACAACTTCTCATACGAATTACCCTAGTTGGGCTGCGGCCCAACTGAGTCAAAGGAGGGGGAAATTATCATTGGGTCGGATTGAACATTAACCACCAGAGGTCACCTTGGGCCTGGTGGGCTAAGAACAGTCACAATTTTTAACACTTTACACGGGCTGGATTTATAAGTGCAACTTGGGTTGGACTTTTAATTTGAGTGGGTTGGGTTCCTGTGCTATATACGAACACTCGCAAGTCCAAAGGGGACTTTGTGTCTACTGAGAATTTGGAAGTTATACATTCGACATCAAATGGACTCGAAATGCCAAGATACATTTCACGTTGAGGTCGAGTACTACTCGACTCCTCATCACATTGACCTCGAGCATTACGTGAGGTTTGTTGGTTCGACATCAAAGTTTCTCATTCTCGACATGATTGACCATATTTTGATGTAGTATTTGGCATTAGAACAAGTAGAAATGACTTGACATCCTTTTGAGTTTTTGGCCGAGAACTAGACAACCAAAGATCACCCCATTGGGGTTCGACTAGAACTAAACCATCGTAAATCCTAAGCTTAGACCCAAGACATTTCGACCAATCCTTTCTCAACTCACTTTTGACCACAACTTATGTCGCAAGTGGGTGTGTTGTGAGACTATTTCATTAGGCCGAATGAGGTCTAAACCAAGGCTAGCACACCCGCCATGGTGGCTGCCTGGTGAGGGTTTGGTTGGCAAGAAGTTCGACCGCATTCCACCCCTTTTGGGGTGGTTTTTCCTCGGCCAATGATCACCACAGCACACCCTATCTAGGTGGCTGTTGGGTGAGGCTCGACTAAACCGAATGCACAGCCTCTCTCACCCTTGTGAGGGGTGTTCCTACATGATTTAAACGGCTTCAACACACCCTTACGAGGGTGGTTTTTATTCGACCCAAAGACCAACATGATTACTTAACCTAGACCGAGTACTACGGTTTCAAGTATACTAACTCGTGAGGAGTTCTTGACACCGAATACAAACCAATAACACCCAACTCGGGTCTATTTCGAGGTCTTTAGCCTAAGATTTACTAACGGCAACAGAGATCTTTTGACCCAAACAGAGATTTGACAACAACAACAACAACGATGACCTAACCTAACGAGCCAACTCTAGATTCCTTAAGTTTCCAAGCCACAAAGACAACAACAACACCAACAATAATTCAACATAAACATCAATTTGAAACCTTAATAAAATTACAAATCGAGTTAAGAATCAACAAAACTAGTTAAACGTAACTCGAATGATAGGAAATAGAAATGAAAGAGTTTGAATGTAGGATGTTTATACCCTTATGGTGAATCGACTGAAAGAATTTTGGACACAGAAGCACTCGAACAAATCCCACTCCAAACCCTAGCTATTCCAATCGAACCCCAGCCAAATCCACTCCAAATCACTTCGTTGCCTTTCGAATATCCTTGACTTCTCGGAAATCTTTGAGTGATTGTGGGTGGTGGTGTGGTCGACTGAGCCTGGAATAGCCGTTAAAAAGGATAAGCTTGGGAATAGCTCTCATTCTTCTTTCAGATTTGGGGTGTGGGAAATTTCCATTCGAGTATAATCTTTCCATCTAGCCTCGGCATTTACGGTTTCCCATGCCGTTGACCTTTGGAGGATGTGCCTAAGAAAGGGACGGCTAGTTTGTGGGTCGAAGAGAAAGTATATACTGCCATGGAAGATAGGGATAGATCGATCTGATCTTTTCTGGGTTTGTGGTGTAGCAGAAAAAAGAAGGAAGAAGAAGATAAGGTTATGGGGAGTTGTGTGAGTGGATGAAAAGAATAACAGAAAGTATTAATACCGAGTTTGTTTTATTTGATGGGTGGGTAATGTATACCCCGTGTCCTGCTGAGCTGAGTTGGAATCGGGTTTTTCCCGGAATTGATATGAATGTGGAAAGTAAATTTCGGAGACGTTTTTATAAGACTTACATAAAATTAGAGTTTGTTGACTCAAAAATAAATGTTGAGATTAATTTGTTATTGATGTGTTGTCGGTACGCGTGTGGTTTCGTTTTGGAGTAAAAGTGAGATAACCTCTCGCTTTTACTACATTATAGTTTGTAAATATGAGAATGGGAAGAATTCACTATTCCTGGTGAGATTTAATAGTTGTGGTGAGTTACTGTGTGACACAGTGTGCGGGTTTGTTTTCCCGTGATGGTTATGTAAGCACGTAAATGGCTAGTTTAATAGTTTAGTCACAATAAATTGACAGATATTATTAAAATATTAGTAGGAAAATTACCGTTTGTCACATCCTCCTCGCCTTAGAAAGAAAACTGTCCTTCATTTTCACTTAGAATTACCCGATAGATTTGAGAAAAGATGCGGGTATTTACGCTTGATCTCGTCCTCCCGTTCCCACAAGTATTCGGGACCTCTTCGGGAGTTCCAACGAACTTTAACGATAGGGATACGGCTTTGCTTAAGCCGTTTGATTTCTCGATCCATTATCTCAACAGGTTCCTCAATGAAATTTAGTCTCTCGTCAACCTGGATTTCTTCTAGAGGAATGGCAAGTGTTTCTTCGGAGAGACATTTCTTTAAATTGCTCACGTGAAACACGTTGTGCACGGAGCTGAGTTCTTGTGGTAACTCGAGTCGATAGGCTACCGGTCCAATTCTTGTGAGAATTTTGAAAGGTCCTATATATCGGGGGTTTAGCTTTCCACGCTTTCCAAAGCGAATCACGCCTTTCCATGGCGACACTTTCAACATAACACGATCTCCAACTTGGAACTCAAGTGGTTTTCGTCTTTTGTCAGCATAGCTTTTCTGACGGTCTCGAGCCTCCTGCATTCGGCTCTTGATTTGCACAATTTTCTCAGTAGTCTCTTGTACTAATTCGGGACTAGTGAGCTGACTTTCTCCGACTTCAGCCCAACATATTGGTGATCTGCACTTTCTGCCATAAAGTGCCTCATAGGGTGCAGCTTTGATGCTGGTGTGATAACTATTATTGTAAGAAAACTCGGCTAACGGCAGATGTCTATCCCAGCCGTTTCCAAAGTCTATCACACACGCTCTCAGCATATCTTCTAAAGTTTGGATGGTCCTTTTGCTCTGACCATCTGTTTGGGGATGATATGCGGTGCTCATATCAAGATCAGTACCTAAAGCATCTTGTAGAGATCTCCAAAAGTTTGACGTAAAACGACTATCTCTGTCGGAGATGATAGAAAGTGGGACTCCATGTCGAGCAAATATCTCCTTCACGTATAGTCGTGCAAGTTTATCCATGCTATCGTTCTCTTTGATCGGTAGAAAGTGGGCGGACTTGGTAAGACGATCAACGATTACCCAAATGGTGTCATAACCGCTTGATGTCTTTGGCAGTTTGGTGATAAAGTCCATCGTTATACGTTCCCACTTCCACTCGGGAATTTCAGGTTGTATGAGTAAACCTGACGGCCTCTGATGTTCAGCTTTGACCTTTGAACATGTTAGACATTGACTGACATAAGTTGCAATGTCTGCTTTCATATTGGGCGACCAATATAGCTTCTTCAGATCAAGATACATCTTGTCGGCTCCTGGATGGATGGAGTATTTAGATTTATGGAATTCGTGCATGATGAGGTCTCGTATACCTCCATAGAGTGGGACCCAACTTCTGTTCTTGTAACATAATGTCCCATCTGTCCTCTTCACGAATCCATTTTCGCTCTCAGGCATTCCATAAATTTTCTCATTAGGTCTGTTTTCTTCCTTAAGTGCCTCGGCTTGAGCCTCAAGGATTTTCGATGGGAGTGGTGAGACAACTATCATACCCAACGATCGTACTCTCAAAGGTTTCGGTCTCTCCTTTCGGCTAAGGGCATCAGCTACCACGTCTGCTTTGCCTGGGTGGTATCGAATTTCGCAGTCATAATCGCTAAGCAATTCCAACCAACGGCGTTGCCTCATATTCAGTTCCTTCTGATCAAGGATATGTTGCAAACTTTTGTGGTCGGTGTAAACTACACACTTGGTGCCGTAAAGGTAGTGTCCCCAGATCCTGAGCTCTAACACTACCGACCCCAGTTCAAGGTCGTGTGTAGTGTAATTCTTCTTGTGGGTTTTCAATTGCCGCGAGGCGTAAGCTATCACCTTCTCTCGTTGCATCAAGATAGCTCTTAACCCTTTGTGTGAGGCGTCACAGTAGACTACAAAGTCCTCACTGCCTTCAGGTAGGGCTAAAATAGGTGCGCTGCACAACTTATCCTTGAGAAGTTGAAAAGCTTCTTCCGATTTATCTCCCTAGTCAAATCTTTCATTTTTCTGTGTTAGCTTAGTCAAAGGCTTTGCTATCTTTGGGAATCCCTCGATAAACCTTCTGTAGTACCTTGCAAGTCCTAAGAATTGGCGTATTTTGGTAGGAGTTGTAGGTGTCGCTGATGCGTGGTTTTGCGACCTTACAATAGGTTTTACCTCTCGAGGGATCTCAAGAGGCTTGCAATCCCCACCAGGCAGTGTACCTGACCAATGTAGTATAGTGAAGTGGCAAGTACTGGGGGATTGATCGTTCTCTAAGGGAATAGTGTCGTTAGGATTGAAAAACTACTCTAATAGGTCTAAGGGTGAGGGAAGATTCTTTTTGTATTTTTTATAATTTTTATGAAAGCAAGTAAAATCTCGGGTTTGAAAGAGTGGGCGGAATTAGTTGCTAGTCAACTAACCCAAATAACTACAAATGCAAATAAGATAAAATAACTGAAAATGAAAAAGTTGTGAAACTTATATGGAGAGAAATGTGTTTACTTAGATTTCCTTACTCCCTAACTATCTTTTACCGGTTGATTAGTGTGTATTAATAACGTGGATGACAGGTGTATTCCTTAATACCAATCGTGGGGTGGCGTACGTACTTCCCCAACTCTACAAGCTCCTACTTCACTCCTATGTCGAGCCAGCTAAGAAGCTCCTAACATGGGATCACTAGAATTCGCTCATGCATTAAATACAACCATAAAAACCTAGTACGCATTGGTTCATGTTTCTTAAGACGTTCAAGCAAATTACCGTATAGGAGGTTAGCCAGTTTTCTTAAGCCTAACATCGATAAACAATCATCCAATACAATTAATAACACACTAACAACTAATAATCAATAGTTAGGTTTCATTAGATCTAAGCAAACACAAGATAAATCTAGCCTAGCATGTTAATCAAAAGACAAGAACAAGATATAATCAAACAACACATAGACATATTGATTGATTAAGTGATTACTTATCTTCAATTAAACATGGGAGATCCAAGGGTATGAAAACCCTTAAAAATGGCAGAAATTCGTCTTAGGGTTTCTCCTCACAAAGTTGCACACTAATGACAAAAAATTGCAAAACTATATATAGAACTTAGTAGCTGACGGCGTCACGTTATAGATCTTGACGCCGTCACCTCGCCGTGGCTAGGGTTCCCGGATGGTCTTCCTGACGCCGTCCCTCTTTAATCCTCCAAAATCCGCTCTGGCTTATCAAGGCTTGACGACCTTCTTGACGCCGTCCCCCTTTAATCTTCCAAAATTTCTCTGGCTTATCAAGGTCTGACGGCGTCACAATAGAGCTTGACGCCGTCACATGTACTTTCCAGCATATTTTTGAGACTTTGTCGTTTTCTTCACTTTTATGCTCCAAAAACGTCCAAAATGCTTCCTTTTCCATATTTCTTCTCCAAAGTACCTAAAATGACAAAAGGAACGATTTAGGGCAATATTTGATCAAATAAATACGATTTAGGGCTTAAATGACCCCCTAAAAGCGGTACACTTTTTGCTTCATCAAATACCCTTACACTTGAGATTTGCTTGTCCTCAAGCAAATGCGCTTTTATTCTAATCAAAATACAAGTTAGGGGTCATTTAACGCAAATATAAAAGTAATTACAACAAATAGTCGTTCCACTTTAATCATAATAAGCACGGAGATTACAAACTAGCACCTCACAAGTAGTGTTTAGATACTCACATCTCTCAGGTGTCATAAAAGTATATCTCATAAATGAAAATGGATAATATCTCTCACTACCTGTCATAGCAAATAGATTACCATAGGCTTGGGAAAGGATCAAAAACCTCCTCCACTAGGCGTAAGCACCTAATATAAACTATCAAAGAGGGCTTTTAAACGGGTTATAATGTTAGGTGTAGGGATATGATAAACACGGATTTGTTGGATAAGGGATATTTTACTGGTGGCGAGTTAAAGATCTTGATTAATTACATGTACAATATGGTGTTGCTAAGCCAAGACTAGACTCGACTTAAGCTAAAAAAAAATAACAAAAACATAAAATAAACATAAAATGAAACGGGATGGTAGTCCGTATGTTTTTTCTACTTTTCTTTTTCTCATTTTTTTGTATTTTTCTTGATTATTTTTTTTTTTAATACACTCTTGCCCTACCATCCAAAATAATACATCATAGGGGCATTGCATTCCCCTTACACTTGAACTTTTACATAACTTTACAATTAACTATTCTAATGACTCGAATTAAGATAATCGAAAAACTTGGAGTACTTTTAAAATATTTAGCACATATGGGGGTAATAATGTTGTTCTTCCCCATTACTCCTTTACACTAGTACTTTACCCATGAGTCCCAATCGTCCCAAAACAATATGTACAAGGATATGACTCGACTTAGCAACCATGTAATCAATTAGATAATTAACTAAGGGTTTAAACAAATGTTGTCACAATAATGCACTAAAGATGAGTGCATACAAGGTAGGCTAAGGCGATTTGGGTGTACATTTAAGTGGGGTGTAACAAATTCTTCCTTTAAGTAAAATGCTTAAAGGTCGAAACGAAAAGATAGGCTCTGAGGGGTGTACTAGGGGTATCGTGTACTAAAAATGAGTACAACGCAAAGGGTGTGGGAGAATTACTTGACCAATATAGCCAACGTAATTATAACAAAAACACAGGTGTAAAACAATGGGTTAATCCTAATGCCTCTTATCATGTAGTAAATCTAACTACACGAATGTAGTCTCACTTGTGGCCTCGGAATGGTCCTAACGCAAGTTCTAGAATCTAAGTGCTACCGGTACACACATCATAGCATAAATGCTTTTCCTACCAATTCTAGGGGCGAACCTCACATATTTGGGGGTGGAAAAATTTTTTTAGTGGTACAGTTTTGTGCTAGTCATATAACTCCTATCCGTGAGACGCTCATTAAGATCAAATTTTCACTCCTATATGTTGTAAAAAAATTTAAATTTGGCACTAAAATTGCCCTAACAGGTATTTCTCTCAGTTTTATTACACATCTACCATCAAACAAACGAAAAATCAAGCGTAATAGCATTCTCTAAAGTATCGTACTTTACCCCCCCTTACACTTAAGATGAACATTGTCCCCAATGTTCAAATAACAAGATGTAAAAGTAAATAAGGTAAAAGAATGAAATCAAATACTCCCCTGATTCGTTTGGTGGATAAAGAGGTGACATGGTTAGATCTTCTTCCAAGAGAAAGTAGAAGCTCCAAGACTAATGCATCGCCATAAGCTTGATTCCACATACATCTCCTTGTCCAAAATAACCTGTTAAACCTGAGAAAACAAACACGAAAACCTGCATAACATCGGCGGGATAAACTCTATATAAGGATATAATGCTTGTGGAATGATTATTTTGCAGATTCCTGGAGTTTATAAGTTAGAGATTTAATAAAAACTTTTTATGAAAACAAAACTTTCAAAAATTTCAGAAAATTAAAACCTGACGCCGTCAGGTTGTAATGCCTGACGCCGTCAGAAATGATCTGACAGAATTCTCATGTTAAGTTTCCGGAAAATTTCTGGAAAAACCTATACCTTACTTCCTGGAAATCCTGCAAAACATCATTATGACTCGATACTAGCATTTGACTCAAACAATTACTAATATGTATGTTAATTTAATATTATTACGATTCATGTTCATTTGTTCTAATAAACCGATTTGGATTTCCCTTACACTTATCTTTTGCAAAATACCTTTATATGTAGTTAAGACGAAGTTAAAAACAAGATAAAGCATTTTCACAATTTAGTTTTGAACATGAATCAATAATAATAAAAATTTAAACATACATACGGAAACAAATAAAATCAAACAACCAAACAAATAAAACACACAAACAAATAAAGCTTGGGTTGCCTCCCAAGAAGCGCTTTTCTTTATTAACGAGTCTTGTAGCTAGACTCAAAGTCCCCGTACATTACGTGACTCCATCATTGGTCACGGTTCCTAGGCCATTCTCATTTCCGGTTTTATATTCCGGTCCTAATTTCAAACAATCCTTGTAGAAACCGGATATCCTTTCCATAACATAGTCTACTCTTTTATTTCTATCCTCATCATTCCTATAGTAGACCGCTTGCTTAAGCTCCTTCTCAACATTTGACAAGTGTTGGAATCGCTCTATCTTATATGGCATTTGGTAGTTTACCTCATCGGTCTCATCCTTAAATCTAACTATCCCTAAGGAAGGTTCATAAGTCATTCTAGAGACCTCAACAAATGGTTTTCCAAAAACTACTTGAGTTAAGGATGCATCGACTATTGGGCGGATATCTTCTACAATTACAAAGTCGGTGATATAGGTGAAGTTTCCTATATAAACCGGTAATCCCTTAACTCTTCCCGTGAAGTTACTCATCCAACCCTTATCAGGGAACATCCTATACCCAAGTTGATTTTTCATTATTAAGTTGTAGTGGGCTCTAGTCATGATGTTTATGGGCGATCTAAGGTCGATGTAAGCTTTCCACACATGCAAATGTCCGATGTTGCATGGTATGTTGAGGTTAGATGGATCGCCTATTTTTATAATTGGTCTACCTAGGAAGTATGGTATCTCGGGGTCATCGAATAAGTCTGTATGATAAGCGCGCTCTTCCTTAGTGGGTAGCCTATTGAAGCAGTCCTCATCATCATCTACTTCTTCAATCTCACTTTTCCTAACTTCTTTATCAACCTCGACTTTCTTAACCTCATCCTCAGGTTCACTATTATCCTCATTCCTATCAATTGGTTTGATAGTGACAATGTTGACGAAGTGGACGTGTTTGGATGAAGAGGGGTCTTTTACTTGGGGTCCGCTATTTGTGTTCCTAGCGTCCTTATGTGGAGGTGATAGCATTTGGTTATTGAGGGCTTTCAATAAGTTGTCAATTTTATTGGTCATCTCCGTTTGTTGTTGATTGAATTCGGATTCAAACTTGGCTAAACGAGCTTCTTGAGATGCCATAAATTGGGACATCAACCCTTCAAAGTTATTGGTACTATCATTGCTGGAAGGATTGTTGTTGAAAGTACGGTTCGAGTTGGAACCGCTTGATTGGAAATGATTAGGTGGGTTGGAAGAATTGGTTTTTTGTGCGTTTTGGTTTTGTTTCCACCTAAGGTTTGGGTGATTTTTTCCATGAGGGGTTATATGAATCACCGTAGGGGTTTGGCTCGGGTTTGAAAGTGTACCACTTGTCTCCCGCTCCGTCGGTACGCGAGGATGCGTAGTCCGCAAAAGCTTGTTCGGGGAGTTCCATCCAATCACGAGTGTCGTGGGGACCACTACATAATTCACATGAAGAAGTGATTTTGTTCACTTGGCTTGAAGGTTTAGGAGCCTCGTAGGATTTCATAAGAAACTTGACTTGGTCTTCAAGTTCTATGATCCTACGGTCGGAAGTGCTTGAATTGTTCGAAGGCAAAGATATTGCCTTGACCGTTTTATTCAAATCACGGGGATCACTCCAACTTTCGTTGTCATAAAGAGCAAGATCTTCTAGGAGAGCCCATGATTGTTCCGCACTTAGATCAGGTAGCTTACCACCAGCCGATTGGTCAATGGTTTGCCTCGTGGAGAGATTGATATGGTCATAGAAGATTTGGACTTGGAGCCAAAGTTCTATGCCATGGTGAGGGACTTTTTGGAGTAAGTCCTTGAATCGAGTCCATGCCTCGTAGAGGGTTTCGCCTTGACGTTGTTAGAACATCAGGATATCATTCCTTAGCTTGGTAGTTCTTCCTGGTGGGAAAAACTGAGCGAGGAAACGAGTGGTGAGATCATCCCAAGAGGTGATGGATCCTGCAGGTAGACGCTCTAGCCATTGACTAGCTTGGTCCCGCAGAGAGAATTGAAAGAGACGTAGTCGGGTCGTCTCTCGAGTGGCAACATCAAGGTCTATGGAGTCTACAATTTTGAGAAAGTCCTTAAGATGTTGATTAGGATCTTCGGAACGAAGTCCATGGAATGCGCATCCGCTTTGCACCAACCGGATGGTGTCGGATCGCAAGGGAGTGACATTGGCTCCTTGAGTGAGCTCAATGGTGTTTCGATAGCCATGGTGGCTAGGACGGGAGTAGTCTCCTAAGGTACGGGCTCTAGGAGGTGGGTGTTGTTGTGGTGGTGGGTTGTTGGGATCGAGGATATTACCACCTTCCATGATGTCGGATGGTAATGGTTACGAACAAAGAAACGAAGAAAAAAGATAGACTAAAGAAAATCTAGAAAAATAAAAATAAAAATCTCACTAGAAAGGAATCTAGTGAGTAGACCTAATAAAATAAAAAATTCAACCTAAACAATAACTATTCCCCGGCAACGGCGCCAAAAACTTGATGCGTGGTTTTGCGACCTTACAACAGGTTTTACCTCTCGAGGGATCTCAAGAGGCTTGCAATCCCCACCAGGCAGTGTACCTGACCGATGTAGTATAGTGAAGTGGCAAGTACCGGGGGATTGATCGTTCTCTAGGGGAATAGTGTCGTTAGGATTGAAAAACTATTCTAATAGGTCTAAAGGTGAGGGAAGATTCCTTTTGTATTTTTATATTTTATGAAAGCAAATAAAATCTCGGGTTTGAAGGAGTGGGCGGAATTAGTTGCTAGTCAACTAACCCAAATTACTACAAATGCAAATAAAATAAAATAACTGAAAATGAAAAGGTTGTGAAACTTATGTGGAGAGAAATGTGTTTACTTAGATTTCCTTACTCCCTAACTATCTTTTACCGGTTGATTAGTGTGTATTAATTGCGTGGATGACGGGTGTATTCCTTAATACCAATCGCGGGGTGGCGTACGTACTTCCCCAACTCTACAAGCTCCTACTTCACTCCTATGTCGAGCCGGCTAGGAAGCTCCTAACATGGGATCACTAGAATTCGCTCATGCATTAAATATAACCATAAAAACCTTAGTACGCATTGGTTCATGTTTCTTAAGACGTTCAAGCAAGTTACCGTATAGGAGGTTAGCCAGTTTTCTTAAGCCTAACATCGATAAACAATCATCCAATACAATTAATAACACACTAACAACTAATAATCAATAGTTAGGTTTCATTAGATCTAAGCAAACACAAGATAAATCTAGCCTAGCATGTTAATCAAAAGACAAGAACAAGATATAATCAAACAACACATAGACATATTGATTGATTAAGTGATTACTTATCTTCAATTAAACATGGGAGATCCAAGGGTATGAAAACCCTTAAAAATGGCAGAAATTCGTCTTAGGGTTTCTCCTCACAAAGTTGCACACTAATGACAAAAAATTGCAAAACTATATATAGAACTTAGTATCTGACGGCGTCACGTTATAGATCTTGACGCCGTCACCTCGCCGTGGCTAGGGTTCCCGGATGGTCTTCCTGACGTCGTCCCTCTTTAATCCTCCAAAATCCGCTCTGGCTTATCAAGGCTTGACGACCTTCTTGACGCCGTCCCCCTTTAATCTTCCAAAATTTCTCTGGCTTATCAAGGTCTGACGGCGTCACAATAGAGCTTGACGCCGTCACATGTACTTTCCAGCATATTTTTGAGACTTTGTCGTTTTCTTCACTTTTATGCTCCAAAAACGTCCAAAATGCTTCCTTTTCCATATTTCTTCTCCAAAGTACCTAAAATGACAAAAGGAACGATTTAGGGCAATATTTGATCAAATAAATACGATTTAGGGCTTAAATGACCCCCTAAAAGCGGTACACTTTTCGCTTCATCAGTCGCCCAATCCTTTATCGACTCAATCTTTGCAGGATCTACATGAATACCTTGTCTATCGATTACGTGACCTAAGAATTGGACAGTTGGTATCTAAAACTCGTACTTGGAAAACTTAGCATACAACTCCTCCTTCTTTAGTAGTTCTAATATTAGCCTAAGATGTTCTTCGTGCTCTTTCTCGCTCTTTGAGTATATCAATATGTCGTCGATGAAGACGATCACGAACTTGTCTAAGTACGGCTTACACACCCGATTCATAAGATCCATGAATACTGCCGGTGCGTTGGTTAAACCAAAAGGCATAACCTGAAACTCGTAGTGACCGTAACGAGTTCTAAATGCCGTTTTCGGGATATCTTCTTCCCGAACTCTAAGTTGGTGGTAACCGGATTTCAAGTTGATTTTTGAATAAACGCACGAACCTTGAAGCTGATCGAATAGATCATCGATTCTAGGGAGTGGGTATCGGTTTTTGATAGTTAATTTGTTGAGTTCCCGGTAGTCGATGCACATTCTGAAAGATCCATCTTTCTTTTTGACGAATAGAACTGGAGCTCCCCAGGGCGAGGAACTTGGTCTGATGAACCCTTTCTCGGAGAGTTCCGACAACTGTTCAGATAACTCCTGCAGTTCTGTCGGAGCTAATCGGTAAGGTGCTCGTGCCACAGGTGCGGCACCGGGCACTAGGTTGATTCGAAATTTGACTTGTCGTGTCGGCGGGAGTCCGGGTAAGTCTTCAGGGAAGACTTCTGGAAAATCTCTTACGATTGGTACATCTTCCAACCGTTTTCCTTCCGGCTCCTTTTCTTCCTTTTCGGAGACCTGTGCTAGGAAGAGAAGGCATCCTTTTTCAAGGTATTTCTGGGCCTTCGTGCAAGAGATAACGTTTAATCTCGAGGTACTTCGTCGGTCTTTTCTGTCGCCTTCGATGATTAGAACCTCGTTCCCATAAAGTAGACGAACGATCTTTTCGTCGCAAAGAATAGTGGCATGATGTTTTGACAACCAATCCATGCCGATAATAACATCAAAACTACCCAATTCTATAGGCATGAGATCCATGTTGAATGGGTGATTTAACAGATTTAAAGTGCAGCCTCTTACAATAATGTCTACTCTTTCTACTTTCCCATTAGCTAACTCCACATTATATACGTTGCCTAAAGTAGTCGGGGCAATACCAAGCAATGAGCTAAATGTAGTTGAGACAAAACTTCTATCCGCTCCCGTATCAAATAATATAGATGCATAGCGGTTATTTAAAAGGAACGTACCCGTTACGACGTTCGGGTCCTCTTGGGCTTCCACTTTGCCCACCGCATAACTCTACCGCGGGCTCCTCCATCATTTCCCCGATTTCCTTGGGGCACAACAGCTACTTGGTTTACACCAGCTCCTTGATTTCTCTGGTTACCCTGATTACCCTGGTAGCCTCTGTTTCCACCATTGTCCTGATTCTTGGGCTTTCGGCATTCATTTCGATAATGCCCTTTCTCACCGTAACCAAAACACGTGATCTCAGCCTTTGGGTTGTTTGTTGGTGCAACTTGTGCCGTTGCAAGAGGTCTCGCCTTGCAATCATGGGTCATATGTCCTATCTTTTGACATTTATTGCATTTGACCGTGCACTGACCCTTATGATGCAACTTGCATCGATTGCACAGTGGCAAGTTCCCTACGTAGACCTTCCTCTTCGTCGGTGCCACAGCATACACCTTTGCAACCTCCTGCCTTTTGTTCGGGTGGTGGCTGTTGTTTCGGGAATGATCATCCCATTTCCTTTTGTTGTTCACACCCGCTTTGATCGAATCCTCGATCACCTGATCCATCAATTTGTTGGCTACCTCCATGGTCTCATGAAGATCTGTAGCCTTATAGGTAGTGACGTTTCCCTTAATAGATGGGGGTAATCCGCCAATGTACCTCTCCAGTAGTCGGGTTTCAGTTTGGACCATATCGGGACATAGTAAGGCAAGCTCCTGAAAACGTTGATTATACACGGCCATATTGGTACCTTGTACCTTGAGGTTCCAAAATTCTACCTCCAACTTCTTCACCTCATTGCGAGGACAGTATTTCTTAAGAACCATCTCTTTAAAGCTTTCCCATGACATTGTATATGCAGTGTCATAGCCAGATGATTTCAAGTAATTGTTCCACCAGGTCAAAGCAGCATCCAGAAAAGTAAATGATGCAAACTTAACCCTGTCCTCTTCCGACCAACCACAAATTAGGAATACCGTCTCCAATCTTTCGATCCATCGGACCAGAACAACTGCTCCCTCAGTACCTCCAAAACCTCCAGTCATTACCTTCCGGAAGTCTTGATAAGTACAACTACGAGTGTTGTTGTTTTTGGGTCTCGAGTTTCCAACATCAGTCGTCAAGTTGTTTGCTGTAGCCAGTGCTGCTGCCACCCGTTCCTCTACCAGTTGATCAAGCATTGCTCGGTTTACAGGTGGAGCCGCTACAGTAGCCCTAGCGGGGCCTGGGTTTGTTGGTTGCGCACGAGTGGTTCTGTTGGTTCTTTTCGGAGGCATTTTGATGTATCAGAAAGATAGAGATAAATAAGATTTAGAGAGTTTGTTATCGCACAATTTACTATGAGTAGAGTATATGAATAGGATCAATTAAGATTTGGATAGTCAATCAAGCTTGTCATAAGATGATTCATTGTATTAGTTTCAGTGGTCCCACATAAAAACAGGTCTTAGTTATGTATGCCAATACTTCTGAAAAAGGGCTATGACCCTTGCCTTGCCGAAACCTTGCCATAATCAATCAAACTATACACCTGAGAAAAACATGCTAAAAGTCAGCAAAAAGCTGGTGAGTTCATAGGTTTAAATTAAAGCAGTAAATAATAAGTTTGGACCAATAGTTTTGTGTACGATCATTACAACGCATATAATGTCATACAAAATAGTCTATCGCGCTAGCTCTAAGTTCATGCAACCGAGGCTCGACAATTTAGTGCGCTAATCTATAGCACATAAATAATAGTCAAGGGGCCCTTAGCGAGTGTTTAACCTAATACACTCGTAGTCCGACTTGCTATACGCTCGCATTGACCAGTCTGGCCAACCGAACGGGGGAGTCACCCCAATAGATCTATCTTTAGCAATCGCGCTTCCCAAAGGGAACTAACGGCTCATGAAAATGGGCAAAATAGTGGGTTCTAGGGCTCAGGCTAACTACGCAATAGTTTTGAGAAAAATTAAGTAGTAATGTGGTCCATAAAACAATTTGCATGTTTCTCACCCCATAATTGTAAAATAAGTATAAGTAAAGTGGGGCTATAAACTCACCTTAATAGTCTGAACAGTGAATGCTGTGAATTTAAGGAATGTACGGCACCAACACGCAACCTAGATTAATAAGTCATGTTTTAGTTCACAAACTAAATTAAGTTTCTACAGAATTTAATTCAAATGCTTTAAAGTGTTTATGTTGCTGTCGCTTGTGTGGCAGCAAATGAGTTTAAGAATAGGTTTCTAAGTATTTGTAGGTATTGGCTCTAAGAAATGCTTAAATGTACGACAATGAAGATATGGGAGTCTTATAGGATTTTGATTGACGGAAGTCGGAAGACGATGAAATAAAGGAATTATGAACAAGAATAGATGTTGTCGAGATATGGAATATTAAGGATGTGTAGTTTAGTTGTTAAAAATATATAATTAGTTATATAGGTTTTGAAATGTAGGAAAATTATGTGTAAATGATTATTAGTATTTAAATGTTTCATGACTCGTATAATGTCTTGTTTATCCCGTTTTAAATAAAATAGAATAAGTTCATCTAATTAATAAAAATTGGTTATAACTCGTGTTCGTAAGTTGGTTTCACGATTATATGCTTAGAAAACATTTGTTTCTAAAATTTGCCATAAAAATTCAAGTAGAGTTTTGCTATAATTACATTTTCTAAATTTTGTTAACGACATAAATTAATTAGATGTTTACTTGTTTAAGTTCAAAACGGTGGTAAAACGTGTAAATCCTTATATGTGTTTCCTTTCTAAATTGATAGATTTGTTCGGTCATTTGTATAAAAAGTTTATATATATATATATATATATATATATATATATATATATATATATATATATATATATATATATATATATATATATATATATATATATATATCAATGTTCACTTTATTTGTGTAGAAGGTTTAACATTTTTACAATGTATATGAGTGTACGACGATGTTAGGACAATTTATAAGTCGAGACTGAATCGCAAATTAGGTTGGTTTTAAGGTTATAATGACACATGTTTTATACAATAGTTACGATATAAAATTTTGTGTGCTCAGCTTTTAAGTATATTGGTACGCGGCATTATATTTACATACACATTACAACTTCTCATACGAATTACCCTTGTTGGGATGTGGCCCAACTGAGTCAAAGGAGGGGGAAATTATCATTGGGCCGGACTGAACATTACCCACCAGAGGTCACCTTGGGCCTGGTGGGCTAAGAACAGTCACAAATTTTAACACTTTACACGGGCTGGATTTACAAGTGCAACTTGGGTTGGACTTTTAATTGGAATGGGTTGGGTTCCTGTGCTATATACGAACACACGCAAGTCCAAAGGGGACTTTGTGTCTACTGAGAATTTGGAAGTTATACATTCGACATCAAATGGACTCGAAATGCCAAGATACATTTCACGTTGAGGTCGAGTACTACTAGACTCCTCATCACATTGACCTCAAGCATTACGTGAGGTTTGTTAAGTTTCTCATTCTCGACATGGTTGACCATATTTTGATGTAGTATTTGGCATTAGAACAAATAGAAATGACTTGACATCCTTTTGAGTTTTTGGCCGAGAACTAGACAACCAAAGATCACCCCATTGGGGTTCGACTAGAACTAAACCAAGGTAAATCCTAAGCTTGGACCCAAGACATTTCGACCAATCCTTTCTCAACTCACTTTTGACCACAACTTATGTCGCAAGTGGGTGTGTTGTGAGACTATTTCATTAGGCCGAATGAGGTCTAAACCAAGGCTAGCACACCCGCCATGGTGGCTGCCTGGTGAGGGTTTGGTTGGCAAAAAGTTCGACCGCATTCCACCCCTTTTGGGGTGGTTTTTCCTCGGCCAATGATCACCACAGCACACCCTATTTGGGTGGCTGTTGGGTGAGGCTCAACTGAACCGAATGCACAGCTTCTCTCACCCTTGTGAGGGGTGTTCCTACAGGATTTAAACGGCTTCAACACACCCTTACGAGGGTGGTTTTTATTCGACCCAAAGACCAACATGATTACTTAACCTAGACCGAGTACTACGGTTTCAAGTATACTAACTCGTGGGGAGTTCTTGACACCAAATACAAGCCAATAACATTCAACTCGGGTCTATTTCGAGGTCTTTAGCCTACGATTTACTAACAGCAACTGAGATCTTTTGACCCAAACAGAAATTTGACAATAACAACAACAATGATGACCTAACCTAACGAGCCAACTCTAGATTCCTTAAGTTTCCAAGCCACAAGGACAACAACAGCAACAACAATAATTCGATGTAAGATCTAAACATCTTGATTGTGTGGATGATTCGGGTGGTCTTGGGTTATGGAAGATGAGATCCATGGTGGAGTTTTAGAGAGAAGTTAGAGAGAGGTAAGGGAAAACTTGTAAGAGATTAGATTGGTAGGTGAAAATGATACAAGAGTTCCAACCCTTCCCATGTGTGGGAAGGGGTTTATATAGTAGCTAACGTATGGTGCCCCTAGTGGGCTGTGGAGTGAGCTGACAGTGGGTAAAGACCCAACCCACTCCATAAATATAAATATAACTACACTAATAATACTAATACTACTAATAATAATAATAAGCCTACGAGCTATATAAATGCTAACTAGATACTCGGGGTGACCGAACCTTCATCTGAATATTTATATTCCTAACAATCTCCCCCTAAGGGAGGTCACCCCGGAAATAATATTTCGAATTTTTGCATTCTATCATTTGATCTTGACTTCATAGCTCGTAGTCTTTGATTCTTCAATGTCTTGAAACTTTGTGCATTCAGCAGTGATCTTTTGATGACTGTTCTTCTATCTTGGATGATCTTTGAGTATTTTCTGAATTTATCATCCACTATGTGTCTCCAAGTCATCTTTCAGTAGTATGTCTCCATGTGATGTGTAAATCTGTGAGCCGACATGCTCACACTATTCTGGGTCATGATCTTCAGCATCAGAGTTAGCAGAAGCTGTGTTGAAGGTCTTTTGGTTGATCATGACTTTGTTGAATTACAATGATGATGTAGTGTGAACATGTGGTATAGGATTGGCATCTTTTCTGCAACCAGCTACAACTGCAACCAGTTACAGCATCCAACAGCTACAACCACCAGAAGTTCCTGCATACGACAGTTAGCAACAAATCGACCGGTACTTACAGGTTTGGACTTCGAGATTGCTAACAGCATAGTGTGAAAACTCTCTCTAATCCTTACCAAGACCGTTCCTAAATCGGAAACCCACAGAGGGTTTTAAAGATTTACCGTAGCAAATCAACGATTAGGTGAGTCGCTGGAGATCAATCCACGACTGTAGACCGTTTGAAACCGCCGCGATCACTAATCGTAATCCACAAGAAATTACCGAAGTGACCTGCATTCAAGGCTGTTTGATGTTGACCCTGGCAGGAATTTCCATTCAATCATTGAGAATTACATTCGTAAATTCTCACATAAATGTTATGGCAGATTGCTAAGATCTGCGTAGGACTCTTAAGTTTACAACTGGTGTCCTTAATGTTGAACAACCAGTGTACAAATAATATGTGTTCCTAAGAGATCTTATTATGCATCTCGTGGCTCTAGACTCGATAGTGCGTTTTGATTTAGTAATCGGAGGCTGGAGAGAACTGCCACCTTTTCAATATCATCTAACTCGGAGTGAGAGAGACGATAGAAATGTATTGAACTCCGTGACAATTGAAACAAGAATCCTTTGAGGGACCTTGAGTGGCTAGGGAGGGTTGTGCAGCGTATCACTGGGTCCATGATACTTTATCTTCAATGTCAGCAATCAACTAAGTGATTCTGACAGCATATGTATTGACCCGGTTTCTGCCTAAAGTGTAAGGAGGGCTTCTTTCTTTTCACCCTTTATCTTTACATTTCTTTTTCATTCTTCAACCCCTTCAGTGCTTACCGAGACTTCATTACTTGTACCTTGTTGGGTTTGTTCCAGTACTAGCTCCATCTCAGTCGACACTCTTCCCTTAATCACACTTTTCTCCTTTTTAATCATACCTAAGGACTTCTACACTAACTAGTGGATTCTCCCTGGGTAGATCCCTCCGGCTCTGGCGGGATCGTGGGAACTTGTACCTAACCTTACCATCCTTATAACTCCAATACAATAAATAAAATGGTCGGTCTTTGGTGTTCTTCCACAATTGCCATAAACCAAATCTTTGAAAAATCTCTCAAAGTGTTCATGATTCTTAAACACATTTTTGCTAACACTTGAGAGTTTTATATTTTTCAAATGCTCCCCCTCAACATGTGCTCGAATGATTGTTTTATAAATTTGCACATGTTAGGTAGAGCTCTCACTTTTTTGAATTGATCAACTTTCAGTGAACATGACCGATTCGAGACACGCTTACATCACTGGTTAGACCAGCTTGAAATTATTACCCGGCCTGGTCAAGTCCACAGAAAGTTTCTAGAAACGGTACACTCTACTCAGACACATCCTTTTCGAGACACGCTTACATCACTGGTTAGACCAGCTTGAAATTATTACCCGGCCAGGATATGTCCTTTCGATTGATGACAATATATGTTTCGTCAATTCATTTGTGAAGTCTGAGCCTTGCTCACATAAGATGCCAAATCCTTTTGTCCATTTGCTCCCCCTCAATATGTGCATCGATATACGAAAGAGTTTAGCACATATGGGAGAGCTTACATTTATGTCCAAACATCACATTTTATCAGATTTCATATTTAAATCACATTCTCTCCCCCGACCAAAAATTTCAAACCATTTGAGATTTGTGATCCCAATTGATTTAAATAAGTTAGAAAATGTAGGAGAAAATGTGTCCGATTTAATGTTTTCTGATAATGGAACATACTATGCTCCCCCTTAATCTAAGAGGGAGATTCACTGCTTATTTTGCACAAAGTGATTTTTTATGACACGAATGATATTGACCTTTTTGCGCAGATGATGTGATCATCCGCTTCTCTGAGGGAGTCATTGGTCAACATCAATTATCCATCAACCAAAAAGAACGTCCAAGTATTGCAGATCCCCACTTGGCGAGATCAGAATAAATATTGCTTTGTTTCACTGAGGGTGGTGGTGGTGATGACAGTGTTGTTGTTGTTGTTGTTGTTGCCGATGTTGTTGTCGTGGTGAATTCTGAGCCAATCAATAGAGTTTGAACATCTGATCAGATGGTTAGAGCTGGAACTGGCACATTCATATTGGCTATGGAATCTTCATAAGAATATCAACACAGATATACGTACATACAGATACACTATTCCTTAATAGCTATCACATAGCAGCCTGCCACATTATAATACCAAGTTCATCACATGATCAAACCACAATCAGGAAATACCTCAAATCACTATCTAGCATGAAGAGCAATTAGCAATCATGAACATGGCAATTCACACATATTTCAATATTCAACTCAGGATCTTAGGAACATGATTCTCTCATGATAGCTATATACCTAAGCGAATCCTGAGAACATATGCACAATATCAACAACAATTAAGCAGCAATCAACTAACAAAAGTCAAACAACATTTGAAACTCATTCATTCAGATCATACAAATGCCAGTGGAGTATTCAAGAACATCAAACACATCGGGTTTACTAACTTCTTTCAGATTTTGAGTTTTTAATGTATCTAGGGGATTAAACGAGGATTCCAAAGTGATACAAATGAACCTTCTAGTTATATGAAGCTAGGATACTATAAGCAAATTGCACATAATGTCCTAAACTTTCTAGCAACTAACACATTTGGCCATTTGATATAAAGTTTACCAATTTCCTCTTCAGCTAAGACCCCATTAACTACAAAACCTTTTCAAAGAGTTATGAATTAATCAAGAAACCCGTTTGATGATATAAAATTTGAATTCACTCTCCCCCTCAATCAATGACCCGTATTCTAGTTAAAGATTTGTAGTCGTTGATTGAGTGACAAATTTTATGCACAATCCAAGTCTAAAAGAATTTCAAGCAACACATAATCACCAAGTGTCTCACAAATAATTTTCAGAAGAATCATAGAATGAAAACTATTTGTATGCAAAGAAGATTTCTCTTCCTTTTCAAGAAATGATGCACTGAAACGTACATCAGATCGAAGAAACATGGATATAAAGTAATCCATGCCCAGGTGAACATCACCCAGTTGGAGGAACAGCCGTCTTTTTGGCGACGTGCTTTCCCCAGTTTGAAGCGCGGGTTGCTATCTAAAGTAATAGCAAGCCATTTAGACATGTTTTAACAATCCATTTTAACTTCTGCTCGAGCTTCATTTAAAGACCCGTGCCATTATTGAATGACATTTCTAAGTCCGTAAATGTTATCGATAAACAGAAGACATGCCTAGGTGAAACTATTTTTGGTATTTTCTATTTTTCAATTTTTATGGTTTTTCTGGTTTTACGCATCTCTATTTACAATTTGCAGGTTTTCTATATATCTATTTACAAAATGGTATAAGATATGTTCAAAAAATGTATGAAGCAAATATATACAAGGATACGAAGCAAAAACCATTACTCCTCAGCATCCTGGATCTTTTCCGCTGCCATCACTTTACTTGCTGAAGAGTAATGTGAGCACATTTAATTAGGGATTAATATTGGCTTATCACTCTCCCCTAATTAGTGCTCTCCCCCAATCTGACAACCTTTCTGATGAACACCCATAATAGGAGGAAGACTTTGGATGAGCGCCCATAATATGAAGAAGTCTTTTGATAACCAAATGCATGCCGTCTTTAGTCTTCTAACACATAGCGGAGAATGTAGAGTAGACTGTAGACTCGACATTCTTCAAGATTGCCCAATATGGAGGAACAGAATACCAACCATCTTCATCTCACCAAATGCCTTCCAGTAACCTTACATATAACCTATCAGCCCGCAGCATACACATGAGATGATAACACACAACAGAGAATGTAGAATAGACTGACGACTCGACCTTCTTCAGTCTTTAGTATAACACCAAAGTAACAAGTTGAACCACTAATCATCTATAGTATGTATCCATCCTTGGATATTAAGCCCTGATCACGTGAACCTGTTGTGCGTCCTTGATGTACACATTCTCTCTCCCCTGATGGTTACGATTAATCAGCCCATGACGTAAAAGTGAAACGTTAATACCAAGGTATCAAGTTGAACCACTGATCATCTCTGCGGTTATCAACACCGGAATAAATGATTAAGCCCGATCACGTGAACCTGTTGTGCGTCCTTGGTGTACACATTTCTCTCCCCTGATGGTTACGATTAATCGGAATCATCATCATGATGTGTACATGTAGCATAATGATGTGTACATGAAGCATTGACTAGAAGCCCTTTGATACTGATTGAACCAGCCCGTGAGAAGATGTCAATTAGCATTCCATGACCATGTTCTTCAACACCTTGATAGACAGTGGAAGATGTAGTGGTGAAGAAACATGGTTTGCACGACTCCTGAACTGACGTATTCAGGAGTCGTATGACCATTTCTCAATCATCAATCAACATGTAGATTAATATTCACCCTTCCCCCCCCCCCCTCAAAAATTGCATATGCCTGCCAACTGCAATTTTTGATGATTGAACTAGTGAATATGAATACCATCAACGGTAAGTAGCTCCACATGATGGTTCTTGAAGACTAACATGTTGTTTATTCACCCTTTCCCCCCCTCAAAAATTGCATATGCCTGTCAACTGCAATTTTTGGTTGAATACGTGAATAAAAATATACTCCAATATGCGCCGATCCACTTGAAGACCGAATAAGCACGGAAAGAGCATAAAACTTGTTGATGAGAATGGCCATAAATAAGAAGATTCCTCTTCTTTTGAAGATAAAGTGCACTCAAGCGTACACTTTTCTTTTCTTTGATGAACGAGGCCTGAACTGATATGAACAGACATCATAGTCATTGAAGAGCGAGGCCTGCACTGATGTGTACAGACGTCATAGCCAATGAAGAGCGAGGCCTGAACTGATGTGTTCAGACGTCATCTCTCTCTCTCTTTACTACTTCTCTCATTTAACTCGTTACCAACCCCATTATCATTTTATCGGCTTGATGTCGTGACCACTGATGGAGAAAGACCCAATATGATGAACTTGAGACTGAAGTAACCCGAACTTGTGACTTAAACTTGTGCTAATGCGAGACAAAGAGCGGTGTAGAGACTTCGTGCAACATTGAATCCCTAAGTACTCTATACTTTTCAACCAACCAACCATCAAGTATAAGACGTACATCACCTCTTGGATATCCACAACTTCGTGTGACACTGAGCACTATAACGTGACTCCTTAAAGTGATAGTTATTTTGTAATAGAGAGAAGAAAAAAATAACTAGATATCCAAGTCCTCGTCATTGGAAATGTTGAAAGCTCGAACAAGGATCTTGAAGAATCTTCATCCAACCTCCCCGATATCTTCAGATACTAAGTACACGCACCCATGAAATTTCACTTCAGCCTCAAATAAATAATACTGAACTAACGCCGTAGTCACATCTCTTTGATTGAATGCCCCGATCCAGCCATTTGTGATGTTTTAGCTGAACTTTGATAATGGTTTTAACCCGATCATGGTCAAGAGCGCATAGCCCATCATCACGGGATTTTACAAATCTATGATTTAAACCGAGAAATAAGTTCTTTCGCGGGATTTTACAAAACCAAGAAGAAACCGTGAGACAGTAACATATTGAATGTGGCATGACAGATTTGATTTTGGTGAATATCAGTTTGGGTTAAGAATATCTCGTGAGTATTACAGATCACATCACAACTTTTAAAACCTTTGGCCAACTAACCAACCTTGTACACAGATTAGTGACCACTTGATGAAGGAAACCAGATATACCAATATTGAAAACTGAAGTAGAAGTCCCCAAATTTGTTACTTAAGCTTGCACTAATTGTTGGAAGAAGGGTGTAGAGAATTAATGCTCCAAGCAAATCTCTAAGTGCTCAATACCCAACCAAAGTATGAGACATTACCACCTCTTGCGATTATCGACAACGTCATTGACGTGTGACACTGAGTACTCCCATGACTCTTAAGTGATAGTTACCCCGACTGCTGGTAACTAGATAACCCAAGTCTTCAACTTAAAATTTTAAGCATGAGCAAGTTATCATTGAAGGTCATGCATCCAACCAACCCCGACTTCATGATAAACTAAGTAGTCGCCTTCGTGAAATTCAACTTCAATCTCAAATAAGGAATACCAAATCAACTTCGTGATCATCTTGTGCGGTTGAGTAGTCAAAAAGAAAAGAAACATGCGCTAATTCTTAGCAGTGCCCATGACTCATAGTCAGTCCTATCAAGCATAACTGTCTGACCCTGTAGCCTGGAACCGTTAAGATTCACACCGCTGGAAACGTGATTATTAAGCCGGAACCGCTAAGTCTCCCCCTCAAAAAGGGCATGTAATGACCTTTTTGCCAAAGCAGAGAGTCCGTGATGGTTGTGAATTTGTCAGGCACAATACATGGAAAGAGACAAATAAAACTACTGCAAAGAAGATGGTGATTAAGACTCTCTTGTAGTAACCCCTTGCTTGTCTCCTCATCAACGGTTTAGTAGATTAACAAAGTCACTGAAGCTCGTAATATGCCAAAACCGCTTGATGAAATGTGTTTAACTTAAGTGTAAGTAAAAGGTTAAAACACGTCTCTAAACAAATCACCTCCTGTCTTTAAGTCTGACCACCTCTTGAGAAGATCTTGTACTACAATCCCATTAGAAGCTTGAGAAACAACAATCACTTGATGAAGCTTGAGAAAGGACAAGTCCGCGACTTATACTCGCACTAAATTTGTGATTTAGAACCTATATTGAGCACAACAACATAACTCCTTTAAATATAGGTAGTGATATATACCCAACCTTCCATCCTTTATTGTATATATCCACTTCTTGAACATCCAAGTCTAATCACCATAAATACGCTCGAGCAAGGGTCATCAAACATCGCGCATCCATCCAACCCCGAGATGTTTGAGACACTAAGTACACCAACCCGTGAATTAACAAACCAACCAAGCTACCATAATTTCCCAATTTCTACCGATCTCGAAGCACAAACTTATCCCCGAAAAATAGTTAAACCTCGTAAGTTTTATTATGTCAAAATCCAAGTCCAGCCTACTTGTCCAAAATTAATTTGACGGGATTTTACTACTCTTGAGATTAAAACCGAGAAATAGAATCTTTCGCGGGATTTTCTAAAACCTACAAGAGAAACCGTGAAATCAACCAGAATACCCAAAAGTGAACTGCAATACTAATCTTCAAAATTCAAGTCAAAGAAGTCAAATCTCAACTTGATCAAATTGCAACAAGTCAAGTCGCAGTTTGTCAAATCGCAACAAGTCAAATCGCAAGTGTCAACTCGCAACGTCAAACCGCAACTGGTCAAATCGCAATCAGTCAAATCGCAACAAGTCAAATAGCAACTTTTCAACTCGCAATTATTCAAGTTGCAATTAGACAACTATAACTCAAATCGCAAAGATCAACTCGTAGGCTCACTCAAATAGCAGGCACCGATAGGACTACGCGACCAAATCCACAAAACTGTACTCATGTTGACATTCCATGTTCGAATTCCCGTGAAATTATTCGCATTGTTATTCTAAACCCCAAATATAACCGTTGTCTACTAACAGTACCAAAATAATTTGAATTATCAAATTTAAGCACAAAGCCACATAAGTTATACGAATTATTTTGGCCTAGTTAATTTCAGCCAAATGAAATACTCGGTTGGCCCATTTGTTCCAAAGTCCAAGCATACCAACACACCAGCCCATACCAAATGTCATTCACTTAGCCCAACAACTCCATCACAACTCCATTTGTACAACTTAACATAGCCCAACAGGAGGTCCGGTACAAGCCCAATTCAAAAATTAGTTAACCCAAATTTTCGGTATAAGAGGATCACATATTAACCTAATCACCTCATTATATCCACCCCTTTATATCACCAACCTGATCATTTCATTAGATCAACCGATTAACACACACAAAAACACATCCTCATCACTCCAACATGAAACACAGCAGATTCATCCCATCATAATAACTCCATCATGAACGAGCAACATAAACCATCCTTGTTACTCCTTTATAGCATCCTCCCTTATGACTCCATTAACACACACATCAAACATAATACACCCTTAATCCTTATAACTCCAAAATAAATAACACAACGCTTCCTTATATATCCGAAAATCAATCTACGAATCACAAACACAAACAACTCGATTCATCTTTAGACACCGCACCAAGCATGAACCGTGTGTTGAATCTAACACACCTGCTAGATCTTTGAGCCTATTGGATCGGTAGATGCCTATGTAATCACAAGCACACTACAAGAGAATCTCTGAATATGAACAAGAAAGAAAAGCACTAATGCATGATCCTCTATGGATTGTATAATGAATAAAAGATAATTTTATTGAAGATTGTTAACTTGTAAAGATGTAGTAAACTCATAGACGGGGTGTTTCTTTTATAATGATAAGAAACCCTAACCTAACCGTCATACAAGAAAACGAGTAAAGAGATAAACATGATCTCTTTCTAAAAAAACTCTAACAAACATACTAAACATACGGATAACTAACAATAAATCCGCAGAAACAAAAATATCACTATCAGCAGCAATGAGCTTCAGCAGGAACTAACACTATCGGCAGGAACCAGCTTTCACTATCGGCAGTCAACAAGAAATATCTTATTTTCGAAATTCCCAACAATCCTCCCCTAATCTTGAGGAAATAGCTTATTTCCGAAAAGATTCCCTAAGCGTTCACGCTACTCTGAAAGTACTTTGAAGTTCATAGGGAGAGGATTAGACCAGCAGCAGCATCAGTAAGTAACCAGCAGCAACACTTGAAACTTCCAGCAGCAACTTCGATAGTTCAGCAGCAATAGGAAATGATCTTCAAAAGAAAATTTAAGCTGGTCACCATGTCATTCTGGATCTTGACTGCTACTATGACAATATGTACATCAAATCACTTTAAGTTTCATACTATTCTCATCACATCCAGGTGTGTTAACTCCTGTGAGAGGTGAATCATTGAAAATTAATGGATTTGATGTCTCTTTACCAATAGCCATCACTACTGGAGTAGCCAATGTTTAGGTGTGTAAGACCATGGTACATTGACAACCATCTGATTTTTAGTAAACCAGCAACTATAAACGGATTTGAGTTGTCTTTACCTGTAGCCGTTTGCTCAGGACTAGCCAATTCTTGGTTTCAACTGAACCTTGGTGAATTGAATACCAAATATGGATACCAAATATCTTTACCACAAACCATACTTTTGTGGACTAGCCAATTCTTTGGATCCCATAAAGGGTTACATCCATGGTGAATTGAGAACCATTTCAACTCTCAGGAATAAACCAACGGTGAGTTGAAGTACCCTATAGCTTTAAGCAAGCTATTACAGCTATCAACGGATTTGATTATCACACCAGAGCCGTACCCTCATGGTGAGTCAACTCTTTCTTTTCTGCAAGACATGGTGAGTTGAATACCATTAGTTGTGTAGGTGTAAACACCAACACTGTACCTGCAAGGTGTTGCTCAAACCAACTTATTAGCACACAAAATATACAAGAATTTTTTTTTTTTTTTTTTTTTTTTTTGAACTAAAAGAAATCAGAAACAAACCAAAAGAAAAAGAAAGAAAATAAGAAAAGAAAGAAAGATATACAACAACAAGAAGCCTGATCAAGTAGATGAACCTTTAGAAGCTGCAAGTTGATCTTTGATGAATTTGACCAACTGTTCAGCTGTGGTTAAATCATTTCCAATAGTATGCTTGGGAACTCGGACCTTCTGTGTGAGCATTCTCTTCATAAGTCCCTCAGATAAAGGATAAGTGACATCCACAAACATAGACAGGATCTTGCCAGAAATGAGCTCCACTACATGAACATTGGAAGAAGGATATAACCTCCAAGAAAATACTCTCCAGGATGATTGATTACCCCACACCAATTGAGCCTTTTCACCTTCCAATGAATTCATTAAAACTTGTAAATCTCCCCAAAGCATTAGGCCAATCCCAGTAGGAGTATGAGTTTGATAGTAATTATCCACTATCTTATAAAGATTCTCCAAATCTTTCCTCTCTACCTTATTCAAGAGCTCCCTCAGAAAGGTAAAGAATTTGACTGTCCCATCAAGGGAAAACCAAACATTGACTTCACCTTCAGGAGTAGACCTAATCTCCCAGTGAGCAATATGACCCCAAGAATGAATGGAATCACCTTCTGAATCACTGTCTGAGTCAACCCTAACCAATTCTTGATCATCCACTTCAGAAATATCCCTAGAAGGAGGGTGGTGAGAGTGACTCTTCTACCTTGTCCTTAGACCATATTGCTGAATAGGAACTGAGGAAGATGGTTCAGCAGAAACAGAGTCATGAGCAGTAGGAATACCATCAGGAATAGGACCTTCTTGTGGTGCACCAGATGCATCTACAGAAGGAATTGGTGAAATGAATGTGGTATCCTGAGAACCTTCAGTAGGAATAAAGGAAGATGCACCAGTCAATGTCTCTCCAGACTTCAGTTTCTTTGTAACATCAGACTCTAAAGATGAAGACTCTCTTTTCTTGCTTTGTTGAATGTCTGTCTTGACTGAAGAATTTATCCTTGCATAGGTATCAAGGAACAGCTTTTGAATTGCAGCATCAGTCCAACTTTTGAAGTCACTGAGCTTGTAGTTAGCTTGATTCTTCAGATAGTCCTTCATAAAATTGACATTATCTTTGTTTGTAGGCATCTTAAAACCTGACTTTTGCCTTTCACTGATCCTATGCATCAAGTCATTCCAAGTGGATGCTCTATGAGTCTTTAAGATAAATGCCTTGAGCTGATCTGACTTTTCTTCCATACCCAACTCTGAATTTTGAAGAATCATAAACCCATGAGCTCTAATAATCATATCAGAACCCAACAAGTATTCAACTTGCTCACTGAACTCTTCTGAAGTAAGATCTTCTGAGCTTGTGTTATTCATAATCCCAGCTATGTTCCTCTCATCAGCAGACATTTTCCTTGCAAACTCCTCATCTTGAGCAACCTGAGCTAGTCTGGCTTGTTCAGCAGCAATTTCCTGTTCATGCACTTGTCTGGCTATCTCAGAATCATTTTGTGTTGCAGCAAGGGGAATGGTGTCACTACCAGCAGCAATGGATGAGCTACCAGCAGTATTACCAGGAACCTTAGAATCAGAAGAAACACTACCATCTTCAGCAGGAACATCAGATGCAACACCAGAGATATCAGCAGCAATGGAGGATTGAAACTTCTCAAAAGCTGACACTCTTGAGGGCTGCTTGGTCCTTGTTCTTGTAAAAGCCTGAGGTTTAGTAGTTGTAGTGGGCTCAGAAGAGGTAGGTACTTCTGTGTGTGCACTATCAAGAGAAACAGAAGCCAACACATCTAGTCCATCAAATGACATATCATCCTGGTCATCCTCAGACTCAGAAAGCACAACCCTTCTTTTCTTTTGCAGATGTTGAGCTTCTAAAGAGCTGATCCTTTCATTTAGCTTTTGAATAGTTCCACTGAAGGTTTCTTTAGTGTCCTTGAGCTCTTTTTCCAAATTCTCCACCTTCTCACTAAAACTCCTTTTGGTCTCTTTAAGCTCTGACTCCAATGCTTCAATTTTTTGCATAGACCTGTCAAGTAACTGGGACATAGAAGTGAGATCAGCAGCATCCTCAGCTCCACCAGCAGGAATGCCTGAGGTGTTAGGAGCTTCATTGGATCTAGGTGGAGAAACATGAAATTCTCCCCCTGTATGGGTGTCAGCACTCAAAGGCTGCCTAGTAGGACTAGGAGATGAAAGCCTTGAAACAGAAGGCATATCCATTGAGGGTGTGGGTTGGACAACAGGTGGGACAACTGTGGTGGTCTGGACATTGGGCTCATCAGGGATAATAGTCTCAGTTCTAGGTGTGGCTGGTCTAGGTGATGGTGGTAATGGGTCATCAGCAGCAACAGATGCAGATGCATCAGCAGCAACTGAAGTCCCTTCACCAGCAGCATTGGATGCCCTAGCATCAGCTGCATTAGGTGATGGTGGGACACTGACATTGTCAGTTGGATCTGGGTTGTCAGCAGGATTGGCATTGTATAACATGGCAGGTAATAATGGCAAATGTTGGCTTGCAAAATTCATCTTCATCATTGCAAACATTTTGGCAGTCATCCGATTCACTATCTTAGGGGATGGGTTAATTGTTTGAACACCTAAGATAATTTGAAGAAATCTAGGATACATTAAAAATCTGTTTTTATCATTAGTGATATTTTCAATCATCCCTTCAAAAATATATTTGGCCCAATTATATATCCTACCTTGTGACAGACAAACAAGACCAGACGCAATGGGACTAGGACATTGGTCCCAACCACCAGTCTTTATACTCATACACTGGAGTAACGTATGAACAAGAAATCTCCATTGAGGAGACAGCTTATTTTTATAAAATGTACAACTACCAGTGACAGGATAACCTATAGAAGCCATACCATCATTGATTTCTTGCCTGGAAAGATCATATTCCCCATGCTCCTCAGGAAATCGGAGTTGAACCCGAATCAACCCCTCAGTAATGATAACTTCACGCTCATCAATGGTGGCAACGATGTCGTCCTCCCTTCCCACAATGTGTCTAACCCTAGCAGTTGCCCAAAACTGCTTAATGAGCGAATCCTACACCGTTACAGGACAATGAGTGAGTGCATAGTGAATAGATGACCCACGAAGAAAAGCTAACACCTCATCATATCCATCACTTCTAGAAGAAGACTCTAAGTATGCAACCTTGTTGTGATCATCCTTGTAGCGAAGTGTTGTCATTGAATTAGATGAACTAGGGTTTGAAATGAAAAAAATAACAAATTAGGGTTTGGAAGGATTTTGAGAAATTGAGATGTGAGAAGTGCAATTTTAGGTTAGGTTGCCAAATATAGCAATTTAAATTGCTGCAATTTTGCGCACGTATCATTGACCAATTGACTTAACGAACTTCTCCAAATTTAACATATTCAGCAGGAACCATTAGTCAACCGGTAGAAACACTTGGTCAATCGGCAGCAATGAAGTGGTTTGACCAAAGTCAACCTTCCAAATACTTGGTCAATCGGCAGCAATGAAGTGGTTTGACCAAATTCAACCTTCCAAATCCAGTCATTAGTAATAAACTGCCTGAATTAAATCTCAACACCAACCAACAATAAATTTGCACTAATCTCCTTCTCATTATATAAGCCTCAAATCAACTATCTTTATTATCACAAACCCAATCAATAATCTTCAAATCAAGCAAAATCATGAGTTCATCCAAAATTCCAATCATCAAAATCTCATCAGACTCCTCCTCCTCCAACGAATCAGGATGGGAAAATTACTTTCCCCAAACTGCATCATCTTCTCAAAACAAAGGTAAGACAAAGGTTGAGGAGGATTTATCTGATCCTCTTCCATCTACTCCTTCGTCATTTGAGTACTCTAGCTCTGATGATGAAGGATCATCAGAGCTGAAGTCCTTGACTTATTATCAGGGTGAATGGGAGACATATCCTCCCAATTTTCCCATCACGGATAAGCTAAGGGAAGAGATGAAGAAAACTGTGGCTCTGCTTACTGAAGAGATGGAAAGGACAACTGCTACCTTCTACAAAGTACCGGTACCAAAAGGAGATGCTGGTTCTCGTGAAAATCCTAACCGGGAAAACCAAAATCTTCGAAGTCGAATCCTCGGACACAATCGACAACGTGAAAGCCAAGATCCAAGACAAAGAAGTCATTCCACCAGACCAACTCCTCAGACAAGCCAGCCAGCTCCATAGCCAAGTCAGCCAACTGCAAGGTTACGCCTCAGATCACATCAGAGACAAACTACCCCAAGTTCTTCAACTCCAATGAGGGATCATCCAGCCCCTGAACCAAGACAGCCACTCCCAGTGGTATTGGCACTCCCAGCCCCCCATGTGTATGAAGAAATTAGCCGTCAGAGGGGTAGGAGGTTTATGCCTGATTGTATGGGTAAGGGAAAAGGGAAGATGGAATAGGTGGCAGGGTTTAGGTGGAGTGATGTTTGAAGGTTGGTATGATGTTTAAATGATGTTGATATGTAGCTTTTGTGTTTTGTGACTGAATGTAATCATCTTAATCACGATGAATGGAAATTACTGTCTTTAGTTTTAATTCCAAGCATTGAGAAATTGAGAGCTGCAAAACATAGTTAGCTAACAAAAGACACTAAAAACCTGCAAAACAAAATTAGAGAAACACAAAACATAAAACATAAACGAATGAAAGACAAGACAAAATTACAAGCATTAGCCTCCCCTTAGGCTAATGCCTCCCCTCAAAACCAGCAAATAAGAATACAACAACATGATCAGCCAAACAGGACAATTACCAAGGATACCATGGAGAGTAAGCCATTCCCCCTCCAAAGATTGGATTATAATAAACAGGCCTGAAATCCCTCTGAAAGGATGAAGAAGCACCAGCAGGAATGGTTCCCTGACTATCAGCAGCAACAGGCATAACTGCAGGAACAGGTCTATCAGCAGGAAAGGGAGCTCTATAAGGGTTCATTCCTGCTGCTTGTGGAACATATGGAGGTATTTGTTTAACATTTTTCCACAACGACCTGGTCTGTTGTTCCCCACCATTCATCTTCATTCTCTTCTCATGATAGTCACAATCTTTAATGAGATGATATTGACTACCACACACAAAACAAGTCTTCTTCCTAACAGCCTTGATCTTACCAGAACTTTTCTTATTACCGACAAAATTATCACTACTGGAACTAGAGACAATGTTGTTTTTAACAGAGTTAAGAGAGCTGTTGTCAGGGGAAGCTATTTTAGAAATAGATTCATCATTAGTTGCTCCAGAAGTGAAGTCATAAGACTTGGGTGAGGTTGACTTGTCATTTGAATCACATGAGGTATATCCTGTGGACTTAGATTCATAGGACTTGTTGCTTTTGGAACAAGAGACAAAGTCATCAGACTCACACTCAGAATCAGATGAGTCATTTGACTTTTTCCCATATGTCATGTGTGATTCATCTGAGTCAAGATCAAGGGCTGAATGGATAGGGACAGGCTTGAAAACACCTCTTATGGGTGGAGGGACTGCATTCATCCCTCCTTCCTTAACAAACTTGACAGGAATTTGATAATCAACTTCCTTAGGTGTAGGGTCAAATATTCTAGGGTTATAATCCCCAACATCATATCCCAACCCTTTCTTACGCCAACCTGACTGATTACCATTATAATTAACAAGATATTTTTCAGATTGTTGCCATGAATTTATCCTAGCCACTTCACTATCCAGTTTAGCCTGTAATTCCTGATTTTCTAATTTCACCTTAGCATATTCTCTTTCAGAATGTTTTAGACAGTTATTGGAGTTCTCTAAGTCTCTTTCCAAAACCCTTATCTTTTGTTCATATGCAAGCTGATTAGCTTCATGCCAAGCCTTTTGTTTTTCCACAGTTTTAAGAGCCTTTTTATAAGCTTGAATTTCTACAAACAATTTATTATATTCAGGCTCCATTTCATCAAACTCTTTCCTAAGGTTCAAGTACAATTCATGACACCCAAATTGACAATGTTGTACCTGATAAGAGGCACCCACAAAAGCAAATTCTTCCACTTTCTCCTCTGCATTATGAAGCATGTTGTGAGTTTGGTTGAGACTATCAGCATCAGCAAGTTCTGTCCATTTTCCCCTTGAGTTAAAAGATAGCAGGGTTCTGACTTTCATGGTCCACCTTTCGAATTTATCTGCTGATCCAGACATAGTGAAATGGTTTAGAGAGATTGTCTTGTGAACTTATGCTTCTTGATCAGAGATCCTCACGAGGCTCTGATACCACTTGTTGAATCTAACACACCTGCTAGATCTTTGAGCCTATGTGGATCGGTAGGATGCCTATGTAATCACAAGCACACTACAAGAGAATCTCTGAATATGAACAAGAAAAGAAAAGAACTAATGCAATGATCCTCTATGGATCGTATAATAAACTAAAAGATAATTTTATTGAAGATTGTTAACTTGTAAAGATGTAGTAAACTCATAGACGGGGTGTTTCTTTTATAATGATAAGAAACCCTAACCCTAACCCGTCATACAAGAAAACGAGTAAAGAGATAAACATGATCTCTTCTAAAAATAACTCTAACAAACATACTAAACATACGGATAACTAACAATAATATCCGCAGCAACAAACACTATCAGCAGAAACAAAATATCACTATCAGCAGCAATGAGCTTCAGCAGGAACTAACACTATCGGCAGGAACCAGCTTTCACTATCGGCAGCAACAAGAAATATCTTATTTCCGAAATTCCCAACACCGTGGCTTAATAATCACGTCAGGATCACCATAAGGTGGTCACGGGTAGGTTATGCTTCATTTTGTTTTGTTTTGTACTAACCGAACAAAGGGCAAACTGAGGCTATTTAGTCTTTGTTTATCCTTTTAGTTGTTCGAATATTTAAAGCAAAGAAGCTCAGTCTTCATAATGATCAATGATGGGTTCTTGTTCACACGAAAATCTTAAAGATATGTAACAGATGTGAATGAACACTGAGATCACTTTCCATTTGCTCATTTTGTTTGTGACTGATCAATGATGAATACTTTTCATTCGTATGCTTGACCATTGAAGAGCTCGATTTATCTTTGATAACTACGATAGAAGGAAAACTGAGATCATGTAGTTATTTATCCTTTTGATTCGAGAAGGATATTGGAGGTGGGATTAACGTATTTAATGAAGTTGTTTGATATGTGTGAAAAATGGGATGTTAGGATAGATTTGGTTTTGTATGGCTGCTGTGGTGTTATTGTTTATTTACTTATCTTGGACTAATGATAGAATCTAACTGAGGTTGGTATTTGGTTAGTAGTCCATGGTCAGTGCTCCTTTATCTCAATACTTTTTCATTTTACCATGGACAAGTCGCTACATTCTTGAGGACACAAATCGCCACTTTTGCAAACAGATGTTATAGACACAAGTCGCATGCTTGCAAAACACAAAACTCAAGTTTGCAATCAGACAAAACGCTAACCACAAAATGCTAACCATTTGAGACAAAACGCTAGCTCATGAAAAGAGGTAAGCTGACAAAAAGCATGACAAGTCACTTTCACAACTTTGACCTCTTTTCCACTTATGGCTACCATCCAAACATCAGTCCCAATGTTACACAAAACACAACATTTTCAACCAGTCAAAACGCTACAATATAAGCTCCAAACAACAACAAGAGGACCACAAGTCATTTTCACAAGACTTGTACTTATTGCCATTTTCGGATACATGCCAAACTAGTCACAAGTATACACAAAACGCTACCAAGAACATCTCCTTTCTCAGACCAAGCAGCCAGAAAGAGTGACTAGTAAGCAGTTTACCAAGAATCATCATAACCTAACATGACAGTCACGATCTATACCACAATAACAAAGTATAAACCAAATTGGACAACACAAACCATAAACTGCAAAACAAACCAACTGGACACAAACCCACGAGTGTGAACCAAGAACAAAACCAACAACTCGTTAACAACACAAGCAATTTGACCAAAGCAGTCACGACAAACCATTTTCCATTCAACACAAGTCACACCGTTAAAACAATGAATTTAAACACAAATGTATACCACAAGTCACACGTAAGTATCATTGGACAACTAAAGCCCAAAGTCATGTAAGCCCAAAACAAGAAACAAAAAGGAACGCAAGACTTGTATATATTGATGAATGAGATTTGTGGTACGAACAGATTTAGAAACAAATGATTCAAACAAGATGAAACCGACACACAATCAAACCGAACCTAACCATGGCTCTTGATACCAATTGTAAGATCTATACATCTTGATTGTGTGTATGATTCGGGTGGTCTTGGGTTATGGAAGATTAGATCCATGGTGGAGTTTTAGAGAGAAGTTAGAGAGAGGTAAGGGAAAACTTGTAAGAGATTAGATTGGTAGGTGAAAATGATATAAGAGTTCCAACCCTTCCCATGTGTGGGAAGGGGTTTATATAGTAGCTAATATATGGTGCCCCTAGTGGGTTGTGGAGTGAGCTGACAGTGGGTAAAGACCCGACCCACTCCACAAATATAAATATAACTACACTAATAATACTAATACTACTAATAATAATAATAAGCCTACGAGCTATATAAATACTAACTAGATACTCGGGGTGACCGAACCTTCATCTGAATATTTATATTCCTAACATTCGACATAAACATCAATTCGAAACCTTAATAAAATTACAAATCGAGTTAAGAATCAACAAAACTAGTTAAACGTAACTCGAATGATAGGAAATAGAAATGAAAGAGTTTGAATGTAGGATGTTTATACCCTTATGGTGAATCGACTGAAAGACTTTTGGACACAGAAGCACTCGAACAAATCCCACTCCAAACCCTAGCTATTCCAATCGAACCCCAGCCAAATCCACTCCAAATCACTTCGTTGCCCTTCGAATATCCTTGACTTCTCAGAAATATTTGAGTGATTGTGGGTGGTGGTGTGGTCGACTGAGCCTGGAATAGCCATTAAAAAGGATAAGCTTGGGAATAGCTCTCGTTCTTCTTTCGGATTTGGGGTGTGGGAAATTTCCATTTGAGTATAATCTCTCCATCTAGCCTCGTCATTTACGGCTTCCCATGCCGTTGACCTTTGGAGGATGCGCCTAAGAAAGGGACGGCTAGTTTGTGGGTTGAAGAGAAAGTATATACTGCCATGGAAGATAGGGATAGATCGATCTGATCTTTTCTGGGTTTGTGGTGTAGCGGACAAAAGAAGGAAGAAGAAGATAAGGGTATGGGGAGTTGTGTGAGTGGATGAAAAGAATAAGAGAAAGTATTAATATCGGGTTTGTTTTATTTGATGGGTGGGTAATGTATACCCCGTGTCCCGCTGAGCTGAGTTGGAATCGGGTTTTCCCGGAATTGATATGAATGTGGAAAGTAAATTTCGGAGACGTTTTTATAAGACTTACATAAAATTAGAGTTTGTTGACTCAAAAATAAATTTTGAGATTAATTTGTTATTGATGTGATGTGGGTACGCGTGTGGTTTCGTTTTTGAGTAAAAGTGAGATAACCTCTCGCTTTTACTACATTATAGTTTGTAAATATGAGAATGGGAAGAATTCACTGTTCCTGGTGAGATTTAATAGTTGTGGTGAGTTACTGTGTGACACAGTGTGCGGGTTTGTTTTCCCGTGATGGTTATGTAAGCACGTAAATGCCTAGTTTAATAGTTTAGTCACAATAAATTGACAGTTATTATTAAAATATTAGTGGGAAAATTACCGTTTGTCACAACGAATGCTACTGTCGGCTCCCCTTCTCTTTGCTTGATGTGGTGGAGTTCTACCGGATCCTTAGTGTACTTCTTTTTCTGGAGGAAGTAGGACAAGAAACGCTTACGGAGGTCCTCAAAGTTGTCAATGCTTTCTGACGGCAGCTCGTCAAACCATATTCGTGCATGACCCATGAGAGTGGAGTTGAACATGTGACACCAGGTGGGCATAGCCCACCGCTCTACCTTAGTTGCGGTACAGAAGTTTTCCAAGTGGTCCTCTGGGTCCCCGGTCCCGTCAAAGGTTTTGACATTTGAGGGCATCCGGGTCCTCTTTGGGAACTCAAAGTTTTGGATCCGCTGTGTGAAGGGGTCTGTATCCTCAATATCGTACGGACGATAGAGGTCATCCGCATCACCTTCGTTTTTTCCAGATCTGGACTTCCAATGCCCCCCAGCACTGTCTTCGCTTTCCAGCGGCGTCAGTTCCCTTCGCCGGCCGGGGTCAGAGTATGCGGCTCTGTCTCCAGCGCCTCTCTCCCTGGAGTGGGGGGCGTGGCTATGGGTCGGGCTGGGGGTTCTCCTTCTTGGTCTTCCTGGACTCCTTTCTGTTGAGTACAGCTTGTCTCGCCTGTTGCGTCTGGCTTCAGCTCTTCGCTCTCTTCGAGCACGACTTTTGGATCTGAGCTGGGAAAACACCTCCGGTTTTCTTTCCCCCAGGCGTGACCTGATTTCTTCTCGTCTCTCCCCTAGGCGAGTAAAGACAGTCGATCGGGGGTATTTGGTTCTCTCATAGTCTTCTTAGGGAGGTCCTGTCTCTCTGCTGCTGAGTCTGAAAAAAGCACTTCGGGAGTAGGAATACTCGGAAGGTCCGGACCTAACGCTAGGGCTAGCCTTCCGCTTCTTTTCAGCCTTTCTTTCCCCCAAGGATCTCGACTCAGAGTTTCGAGACTGTTCTCGAGATCGTGAGTCTCTTTGTGTTTCATCATCAAAGTCGAGGCGAGTTTTCACTTGCCTCAACTTTTCCTCATGGACTTTTTCGGCCATTAAGGGCAGAAGTTGGTCATAATCCTTGTCGCAAAATTCCCTTATTGTCTTTTCCGGGAGAGGGCACGAATGATGTTCCTCTACTCCCTGGCTCTTCTCTTTCCCCAGAGTGTTCCGTACTGCTGAACGCTCCTGGGTTGGGGAAGAGCCATTCGCCTGATTACTCATGGTAAAGTAAACTTTGGAAACGCAGTTATGTAACGGCGTCCCACGGATGGCGCCACTTGTTAGTACAAAACTTGGGCTCAATGCAAGACCTAGTTTAGGCTAGCTCTTGATGGGGCGAATTTCGGACTATGTATCTATGTAAAAGCTGCTAAGAAAGAAAGCACCGTTAGTCTCACCGTCGAAGAGGATTTCCGCGGTCAACCTCCGGTGTGAGAGTAAGTGTATGGTTTAGAGAGATAAAGTATGTGATAAGACGGATAGTGAGAGTTAAGTTACCGTTTGAGAGTGGAGAATGCCCTCTATTTATACCATGGTCTTTCTTGTCAGTTTCCTGGGAGGTCCCCTCTCGTTCTTGTCTCCTTGCCGTGAGTGGCGGTTCCTTCGGAAGGGGACTGCTGCCTTTCCTATTTGGGGTCTGCCTAGGTCAGCTATATGATAGCTGATAATATTCCTTACTCTTTTCGGGTTGATCTGTGGTCCTGACCTTTGGATTGTCCCCGGACATAAAGTTCTACTGCGGCCAAGATGCTGAGACGCGGTCTCCTATGTTGAGGTGTTCTTGTCCGGCCCAGCTTGGCGAGACCGGAGTCTAACACGGTCCGGGTTATCCTAGGGTCGGGGCTATTACGAGCGTGCCCGGCCCGGTGTATTGAGTCCGGGGGTGCTATACGCGATCAAATATCTTTAATGTATAAAAACTTATTACATATTTTTCGACCATCGTTTTGTCCCGAATATACGCACAAACATGATACATTGTTTTGATATTATATGTAATATTTCAATAAATATGATGCATTAAAGTTCGAAAGATGTTATAATTAATCCAACCGTGAATGATATGTGTTGGTTAAAGCAACGAGTTTGTTTAATTATTATGTTTATGTGAAAAAGAGGAACATCTTCAAATCCTCACGGGATCCTTGTTCCCAGTTAAGGACAGGAACGAGGATTGAAAATCATTCTCCGATGAGGATTGGGCAAGGTGAAGACCGGGTGTAAAAATGAGGATGGGGATGAGGAGGGGGAATACGATCCCCCGATTTTCTCATCTCATTGGCTTTTTACTAAAGTTTGGTTCATAAGTGATTTTATACTCTTGAATTAAACTAAAAATCTCTAAATTAAATGTCCTTTTCCCCCCTTCTCTAGAATTACTTACGGCTGCTCCCAGCAACATTGTGAGGGAGAGACCCAATATTTATAACATAACACTTGAGTTTATACCAATCATAATAGAATACAAATACTAATATAATTATAACTCCAATATAAATCCACTGACATTTCAAACACCCTTCAAAGGATTTTTTTTTTTTTTTTTAACTAAAGGATGTGTTTGTTTAAAGGATTTAAATGTAAAGGGTACGGGCTTGGTAAGGATCGATGTGTTTGTTTTTAAAAAAAAAATTGCCTTTTTGTTCCTGGTTATTATACTCCACAAATTATTTTCAAAAGAGCCACAAATTACTACACCTTTGTGACATACGGAGTAATATTCATCCATTTCCCATTGACTTGAAATTATACATATATTTAAAGAGCAGGATTGGGGACTGTTACTAATTGAGGTTTTGTGCAAAGCATTTGGCCCTAATCGTCTGTTAACTTACATAATTGCAGTAAATGTGTGGTTGATATGCATGGGAATCATTATTATTGATAAATTACAATTAAATAGATACACATGTCAGCTTATAAGATTAAGAAGGAACTATTCATGTACTGTTATCTACTGTTTACTCTAATTTACTCTAATAAAACTGGATTATACAACTATTAATTACAAATCTATTGTAGAAACATCCTATAGCAGCATTACACATGTCATGTCATCAGTTTAATTATGCTCTAGAAGCATCCTGTAGCAGCAAGTTTGCACTTTGGGATATTTTTTTCCTGAGAAACATCCAGAGATACTATTAGAAAGAAATAAGAAACCAAAAGAAAACTGAATCATAATCCAAACTTTGTTCTGCTTCCCTTCGTCCATTCAAATACTCATTATAATACAAAGTTTATTCTGCTTTTCTTCTTCCATTCAAATAATCACAGTTTTTATACCACCTGCAAGTGTAAAAAAATCCCAGAAAGTTCTACCATATTCTGATCAAACTTTAGTTAAAGAAATTCTAATCATATACTCTTGCACAAATACCAACTTCAGATACTTTTATACCACCTGCAAGTGTAAAAAAATCCAAGAAAGTTCTATCATATTCTGATCAAACTTTAGTTAAAGAAATTCTGATCATACAGCCACCAAAGAAAAAAATTACAAACTTAAGTTGCAGAAATTCTGATCATTCAGCCACCAAGCACAAAAAATACAAACTTAAGTTGCAACAAAAAATCACATAAACTTCCATCATTTTCTGATCATACAGCCATTAACAGGTATGTTTATGTATAATCTGCTTCCTATTTTACTATTATTTACACTTATATATGTATATTTCCACAAATTTTTGTCCAGGATTATAGTTATTACTTATATTATCAAATACATTCTGCTGTCTGCTACATATTGTGTATTGTCTTGCCACTATGAGTTCATCCGCATTTGAAGGGCCATCTACACTATACACTACAGAAACAGTTTCTCAAACCTTAAAAGATGATAAAAACTTATTCCAACAACAGTCTTCAAAGCTCAGTGAATATACTGAGGCTGGCATTCAAGAAAGTCCCCCATCTCTTATGTCTAATATCAAGCAATGCGGAATAAATGAATATTTCATTTGCATGTGAAGAACCATTTACACTAAACACTGAACAAACAGCTTTTGAAAGTTTAAAAGATGCCGAAAACTTACCGCAACAGCTGTCTTCGAAGCTCAATAAACATACTGATAGTGTCATTCAAGACAGTCCACCACATCTTATGCATAATGTCAGAGAATGCAAAATCAACAGAACAAACATAGCTGCAGGCAACAATGACACAAAAGGAAAAAGTAAGTATTAGAAATTTATTACATGTTATATATTTAACCTTAATACCATATAAATTTTTATTATGTACAATGCAGGTATTAATCAAAATTGTTTTCATATAGAAAAAACAGCACACATGTCAGAACAAGGTAAGTATTTTCTCTACCCATTCTACATCTATTTGAGACACTTTTATCCTTTTTTAATATATGATATGTTCAATACAGGTGTTGGGCAACATTATGCCACCTAACAAACTGATCAAATAACAAGCAAACACCATGAAAAAACAGACAAACAAGAAAAAGAAAAGAAATGCAGCAACAGACGCCTCTACTAAAGGTATAAGAACCAAATTTACCTTTTTCCTACCCATTCTACAACTCTCACCTTTGTATAAAAAATAACCCAATTACTGTAAAGCAATTTTGTGTAGTGATTACTTTTATGCATTTTTAATATATAATGTGATAAATACAGGTGGTGCGCAACCTTACGCCAGCAAGCAAAACGATCAAACATATAATACTAATAGCATGAAAAAACAAACAAGCAAGCAAAAGAAAAAAAATGCAACAACAGACAATGCAGCAACAGACACCGCTACCAAAGGTATAAGAACCAAATTTAATCTTTGCTTTTAGCTAATATTTTATGTTAATTAATATTTCTATAATATTTCTTGCTTTGAACGTGTAGGCGCAAATTCTTTAGGCAACTCTACTCAATCTTATGTCACCAAAGAATACTGAAAATAAGAAGAAGCAGATAATACCTCACGCATACTTTTCATCAAAAAACAAAGGTAAATTTTCCATATATCATACTTGGTAGTAACAAAATGATATTCCATATGCTGTTTTAACAACTATATATGATTATGTATCAATACAGACAAGTCGAATGGTCAAAAACAAATAAAACAGAAACTAATTCTACAACAACGCAAACCTGCAATGACACAACAACAAAATGTAAATTTTTCATACACGCTATTTATTACTAATAAAGTTATATTTCGTGCATTATTCTAACAACAGTGAGAGATTCTTCATGACAGCAACAGGACGTAAAAGAAAATCACCGACACCAATATCGGTAAATGGTGAACCAATGTTAAAACCCGACATCTTATACAGAAGGTAACTAACTTTAGTTACTGGATTTCAATTTCCTACCTTTGTAACAAACAAGAATTTCCAGCCACATTTTGATACTAAAGGGATAAGGTATACTTATGGAAATTTCTGCCAAAGATTACCAGCTTTCTCAACCACCACCTTCTCTTACTACTCACGGTAAGCTACTTTTTGTGACTACTTTTATACATAACTTTTATATAAAATAATTTTTGCTTTTAGCTAATATTTTATGTTAATTAATATTTCTAAAATATTTCTTGCTTTGAAGGTGTAGGCGTAGATTCTTTAAGCAACTCTACTCAATCTTATGTCATCAAAGAATACTGAAAATAAGAGAAAGCAGATAATACCTCACACATACTTTTCATCACCTAACGAAACATCGTCAGAATTTCAAACCCAATATACATGAAACAAGAACTGCAATTATGCAACAAAAAGAAAAGGTAAATTTTTCATATATCATACTTGGTAGTAACAAAATCATATTCCATATGTTGTTTTAACAAATATATATGATTGTGGCTCAACCTTTTCATCAACAGCTGCAGAAGTAACAGAGTATGAGAATCATTCTACAACAACACAAACCTGCATTTATATAAACAACAAAGAAAAACTTGCTTTGTAAAACAAAAAAACCAATAAAAAACAACTCTTAAAAAAACAAACCCTTTTAAAACACATTCATGCCCTCCCACCCACAAACTCCAAAAAATGTAGATACATATACTACCAAACACAGTTACAACAAAAGAAACTGCAACAAACAGATTCTTATACCCTATTACAAGAAATAAAAATAAAACAAAAATGTGGGCCACAGGTGGCACGTACGGTGGGTTTATAGCGCGTACACCATGGATCTATCTTCAAATGGGTGTAATAAGGGCGGGTTTGATGTTATCTTGAAGGAGGAAGTGGCGGTGTGATGGTGGTTTACTGTCGTGAGGATGGCGATTGCGTTATTGAAAGTGGTGTGTTGACTGTGTTGTTTGATGGTGCCGGATGAAAGTGAGGTGGTGACGGTTTGAAGTAGGAATTTTAAGGATGGCTGAACATTTAGATCTGCGTTTTTTTTTGGAGAAAAAGGTGTGGTAGGCGTTTGATATAATGTTATTAGGGTAACTCACTTAGGGTTGAGTTAGCTTGGGCTTAATGACTATTAAGTGTTGTTGGAATTCATGGGCTAGCAGATGGGCTTTATTTCCGATATTTTTAAGTTAATGGTGTTGGGCTGGGATGTAGTCTACACAAAATTAACAAACTTCTGTTAATTAGTGTTACAAAAATGGTGTTAAGCTTTTTATAACAAACATAAAAATAGAGATAGGAAAAAAAAAAAAAAAAAAAAAAAAAAAAAAAAAAAAAAAAAAAAAAAAAAACCAGAAAATACCAAAAAACAAAAGTAATCTATCGTTTTATTTTGGTTAAAAAAAACACAAACGTGAACAGTTTATACTTCCAGATTTAGAAGAGACACTGGAATACATTCTAAGCATAATCTGATTGGTATGAGGAAGAACGAACAAAAATCAGATTATAAGTGTTTCATTTCACACGTTTCATGCCTATATTGATGATGCATTTGTAATCTTGATTCGACGTATACATAGAGCTTCATTTAAAGTATTTGTTACTCTACAAAACATTAACATAATTTTCATAAACATTAACATAATTAAAAGATTGAATTGTCCATATATATTCATGCAAAACACTCCCGTCGCAACGCGCGGGCTACCCCGCAAATTGTATTTAGTCACCCATTGCATGTTTGTCCGAAATTGTTGATCTGACCAGTGACGACACTTGATATCTATTACGGAGTATCATATTAAATAAATTCCACCATGAGTTCTGAAGAATATACAATGTCTTTTAGACGAAACAATTATCAGTTGTAAAAGTCATGCCAATACATAAAGTATGTTATTAACTTATTATGATCCTTTATTTAAGACCCGTCATGACAGGTATTCAAGGCAATCTTTAAACAAGAAACGTGATAAATAAAATAAAAAAACTATAGCGCGAAATGTTTACGACTGATCCAATCATCCAAGACATCAACCATGAACTAACACTGTATCATCGTTCACCATGTGTAAGCCAAAATATGTTCGAGAACAAAGGTTCAGGCTGACAAGGAAAACCACACGTTTAACATGATATGATAAAGGTTCATGTGTACACCAAATTATATCTCAGGATATAAATTTGGTGTACACAATGACAGAAATTTAGTTGTGCAAGGTTCACATTTTACAAGATTTGTAACTTTTTATATAAATAATGACCATGTTTAATATAATTATATAAACTATATTAAATATAGACTAGATCTAATAAAGACATAATTTGAACAAGAATTGAGGGAATGCATATTCTTCTTATTGATCATTAACTATGAGATTTACAAATAGTATATATAGACAAACATTAGGGCAAAAACCCTAATAGCTAACATGGGCCATGGGCCTATTATGGGTTATATGGACATCCACTAATAATTATCCATAACACTCCCTCTTGGATGTCCATATTGTTAATACGCTTAGGGAATGCTGCCTCATTAAAAACCTTGCCAGGAAAACCCAGTGGGACAAAACCATGACTAAGGACAAAAAGAGTGCAGCGCGTATTATCTCCCTCTGATGACTACATCACTTGGTATCTTGTAAATAGGTCAACGAAATCATCACTGGAATGAGAAGTGTCTTGTCGCCTTTGATGTAACATTACTTGAATATAGCAAGGTATGCTACATTATCTTCATGCAATAGTTGCTATCTCCTTTCCAGAATTTATGTATGGTTTGATGAAGTCGCTTTGATTGTTTGCTCTATCAAATGCCAGGAAAAATATTCGCTACTTGTAACAATATATCCATGTTGAGATCGATCATTGTAAGTTAAACATATATCCTGCATCTGCAAAACTAACTAAACTTGTTTTGACGGGTTAGTAAAATATAAACCCATATCCTTTGTACCTTGAAAATATTGAAATATTTGATTTACTGTGGTTTAATTTGATCAACTACTATTCTCGAGAATTTTAAATCATGACACGTGTTTCATGCATTCTATATTCCTTAAGGAATCTCAACAAAAATGAGCTCTTATTTTATAATATTAGACGCATACAACTTATTTCTCATATTGCCAGACATAACATTAAATATCCTTTCTCATAACATTCATGTGTATGGATTTCACCCAATAATCACGTTTCATCATAAGAGACTTTCATAGTTCATTAGTTACTTGCGTCTTTATATTCTTTGGCCATTCATTTTACAACTATACTTCTTGTAGATATCCAAGATCCTCACCTTGTATTTATCATGCGCATTATTATATACAGTATTATCGACGTCGTTTCAGTTCTTTTCGATTCCACACTTTACTAGACATTATATTCTATCATTTGTTGAGATCTCAAAGTTTTTTTTTCATGTACCCGGGGTTTTCAATATCCTTTCATGTCTAGTTTTTCTTTCAGAGACTATTATAGGGTCTTTATTACCTCGATTCGACCATCTTAATTTATTGCTCCATTTTATCTATTCATTCGAGGACTTTTTATTTGGAATCGATTCGTCTATCAAGCTGCAGACGTGCCATAGACTTACTACCAATCAATGATTTTACTGTTGGGACACACATTGTAATTGGAGCAATAGCAGCATAATATGATCTAGTCACTTTCTTTAGGTCACTAAATATGTCTGGCATTTACTATATCTGGAATGTTATTTGTCCCTTGAACTTTAAGTTCATATTCATTAATGTGAGGATCAACATCTATATCATAATTCATTCCATATTTCTCGCTGCTCATTCTCTCCCCCTGAATGAATTATCAATTTAAATATCCCATTTTGTGTGTTGTGGTGTATTTACTATATATCACAAAATTACAAAATCTCACATGGGAAATTTGGTTTGTGACAAAAACCATTCTAACGGGGAGGATTCATTATAGATTGTTGGCAAGATGCGATTCATATGTCATAACATGCCCCATAAACTAAAAGTTTTGTTCTCACAATATTATTGGCTTTGCAATCAACTGAAGACGTTTTATAAACGTTTCAACAAAAGCAATTCGCGTATGAACATGGGCTACTTTTATGTTCAACACTTATTCCAATAATCGCCCAATACTTGAAAGTTTTCACCACCATTTTTAATAATTTAATTTGGAAAACCGTGCTCGCATTTTATAAGCCGAGCCATTAATCACGCTAATCTTAAGTTGCGTCTTTGATGATCATTTTAACGATGCATCGATTTTATAAATCAAAATGATCCATATGGCACATGTATAGGCCTACATACATGCCCTTTATATTTTTCCACAATTTAAGGAAGCAAGTCTTTATTTGTATTTTATGGTGATAAGTAAATAACCAACTTCCACTGAGAACAATAAAAATTTATATCGGAAGAAACACATCATTCTTCTATATATTTCGCATCATCACTAAACCGGAATGGTCGAACCGGTTTGTCAATCAATACAAGTTGCACAATATTCTTAACACATATACATCATATATCATAACATAATGTCCATTAAAGAATTTACAGAAACAAAAATTAATAAATAAATTATGCACGTTACTATGCTTGGCCACAAAACAATAATATGTAAAATAAAATCTGTATACGTCATTCAACTATATTGCTATAAACATGTTTATAACTCAGATCACATAACAAACTAGATAGCCTTAAATAGGTTATGTGTTATTATAAAATTGGTATGTGTCAAGTAAAGACAGATTGAAGTCTTGAAGCATTTATCAATTCGAAAAAAATATAATGGACACCAAAGAAATAAAATAAATAAAATAAAGCCTAATAAAACATTCATAGCCAAAAATAATAGGAATCCAAACATAATCAAGAAAGCCTAAGAAAAACACCTAAAGAAAATTCCAAACCAAACACTTAAAGAAAATTCCTAACAAAACACTGAAAGAAAAATTATTCATGGCTTGACTCTACCAATTAATCATCTGTAAGAAAATCATCAGCTTCCAAATAAGTTTCATCATCAGTATGGTCTTTAGGACCATCGGGGATATCATTTTTATTATCATAAACAAAGTTTGACTCTACCCCGTTTCCCTTGTTCTTGATAGAATTTTGATAAAGTTCAACTAGATGCCTGGGTGTACGGCATTGCTTTGCCCAATGACCAAAAGTGCCACAACGATAACATGAATCCGCTATTATGTTCTTTTCTTTTTCATCTCCTCCATTCTTTTCCTTATCTTGCCACTTCTTGTGGCCATTGTTGTTCTTAAAGTTAACACTATGATTAACAGCATGATAATTTCCTCTACCATTGCCACGCCCTTGACCACGACCTCGACCAGAACCATAACCTCGACCACGTCCTCGTCCACGGTCATAACCACGACCACGACCTCCATTGTGATAAGTTGTCACATGCGCTTCCGATAAAGGAGCGGTACCAGTTGGACGATTATCATGATTTTTCATTAAAAGCTCATTATTTTCTTCGGCCACAAGTAAGCATGAAATTAGTTCACTATATTTAGTGAATCCTTTGGCTCGATATTGCTGTTGCAATAGTATATTCGAAGCATGGAATGTGGAAAAAGTCTTTTCCAACATCTCTGCATCACTAATTGAGTCACCACATAATAGCAATGTGGAGGTAATGCGATGCATGGCCGAGTTAAATTCACTCACTGTTTTGAAATCTTGGAGCCTTAAGTGAGTCCATTCATATCTTGCCCTTGGCAAGATGACCGTTTTCTGGTGGTCATATCGGTCCTTTAACTTATTCCAAAGGGCTAGTGGATCTTTTACTGTGAGGTACTCAGTTTTTAAGTCCACATGGAGGTGATGTCGTAAGAACATCAATGCCTGGGCTTTTTGCATATTAGTTGTTTCTTTTCCTTCGTGGATTGTATCCACAAGCCCATGTGCATCCAAGTATGTCTCGGCTTCCAACGCCCAAGACAAATAATTTTTTCCGCTTATGTCTAAAGCCACAATAGAAAGATTTGCAAGTTTTTGCTCCATGATAACTATACGTTGACATTAAATACGTGTTTGGTTAATTTATTTCTATCAATGTTTGGTTAATTTAAATTATACTAAACTTTAAGCAAATATAATAAGCTATATAAAATAATTACGGCAGAATGCACATATTAAATCATGTTACGCTTATAATTAACATATTTTCAATAATAACATATAACAAGAATATAAAACCACTTTTTGTTAAATTATTATATAAAGAATTACTTATTAATATTCTTGTTCACTACGTGTTATATGTTGCAATTATACTTATTATAAATTTTATAAGCATGTTCACATGGAATTGTATTATTTAGTTTTATTATACTGCTCATATTGACGTAAGTGTATTTAAACAAACAAGCTTAATCAAATAATTTAATTAATCAAACTACCAAATCTTCATTAGTTTATACCAGTTAACTAGCATAATTATATAGCATAATCACAAAATTTCATTAAATCAATACATATAGATCTACACATCAGATCCAATTAACTTAAGAATCAGCATTACTATTTAAATTAAAACCATCTAACATCATGTAAACATAAACATAATCATGACGTCAGCATCGATATCAAATCAGATCTACTATCATAAACCATTCCTAACAACAACCGGTAAACATCACATGTACAAAACATATTCATGACAATGTATCAAAGTCCTCATTACAAATCATATCCAAAATAGAATTCACATGGCTCATCTTTTTTCTTTTTCTCTAGCAAGCCAATAAATAAGCATGACGTCAACTAATAAACAACTAATATCGTAGTTAAAGTCATAAATAAGAATAAAATATCAATAATATATCAACCAAATAAGCATGAATGTTATTATCGACTAAGTAAGGTCAAGATTAGCCAAACACCAATAGCATACATGGGCACTTTAAATAATCAGTTACCGAACTAACAAATGAAATCAACATGAAAAAAAAAAAAAAAAAAAAAAAAAAAAAAAAAAAAAAATCTAAACTAAGCACTAATTAATCATACAAATTGATTCTATATAACAAGACTCGTACAGTGGAGTTCTAAATGTTAAATATGTGGTAACAATTCACAAGCATGAGACAAACATATAGGTACTGTAAATATAAAACTCTCGCCGAAGACGTACCGGTGATGAAAACGAGAGAAAAATCTAAACCTTTAGAGCGTGCTGATAACGTGTTCTGAACAAGAATTGAGGGAATGCATATTCTTCTTATTGATCATTAACTATGAGATTTACAAAGAGTATATATAGACAAACATTAGGGCAAAAACCCTAATAGCTAACATGGGCCAATTATGAGTTATATGGACATCCACTAATAATTATCCATAAACAAGACATAATTTGAAAATTTTGGAGAAAAAAAATTCAACCATATTAACTAAAATTAACTTGCCCATAGTTAAAAATCAAAATCATCAGCACAGCTCATAAGGGCTTGGAAGACCAACTAAACAACCAACCACCATCATTAACTTGCATTAAGAAGAAACATTCACATAACTAACACAAGAAGCATCATGGATCGGTAAAATAGATACATTCAAAGAAAATATATGAAAGAAAATATATTAGAGAAAAAACGGTGAATATTAGATGATAGCAAACTACAAGCAATCAGTAAGATTTTAAGATATGACAACTTTAGAAGCTAAAAAGAAAGAAAACTCAAAAGGCACTATGAATATACACGATAACTGCATATAGAATACCTACAATGAATTTACATATTCATCATCAACCATGAAAACCGGAAACAAGTTAATGGAATCTATAAAGCGCAGACATATGGGAGAATAAAACGAAGCTCGTGTTGTGTCATAGGAAACCTTTGCTTCCAACCTCCTGATGATAAGATGATGTGGCAAACGCGAACAAATCGAATCAAAACTAGCTTTCAGAAAAATGATTTACATACAAGGTTTCTACATGTCATTGTGCTAAGTCGTCACTTGCGACACCTATGCTTGATTTATCAACCAATCTGACATTATAGCGTTGATAAACTCTGGCACGATTCTCAGACCACCATTGTTCAGCTTGTTTCTCACTGAATCGCTTTCGACTGCATTCAAAAGGTTTAAGTTACTCAGAATCTTTTTCCGTGGAAGTAGGCTTCAAAACAGGTCGTAATTGTTCAGGTCAAAACACGTCATATATTGGTATGTTTCAGGTCAGGCTGACCAGAAACACTACAAAAATTATATTTGTTCGAAATTGACCTTTTGTTAAGAGAAATGGGTTAAAATGGCCTCCTGTAGACAAACAGCGGTTATGCAGCTAAGTGTCTAGTTGCTAGTTTTACCCAACCCATCCTTGTACCCCATAGCATCCACACCTTCCTGTTTGAGCTATGAAAAGTTGAAGGCAGTTTTATTTATGACAAACAGAATTTAAATTATAGGCAGAATTGTAATTTCATTATTTGACCTTAAATACTGAGTTCAATCGAACATCTTAGACTAGAAGAAGTAATATGGGCTGGTTAATAACAGTTCAGAAGAGTTTCAGGTCAGAATGGGTTTTCTGTGCTGATCAAAACGGTAGGGAAAAATATGGTTACAAAAACTATTTTACAAGATTGACCAAATGATTGGGGTTCATGCATATTAAAGTTTAACGAATTAACTTGTTCTATATTTTTTAACTTTCCCCATTTGACCCGTTAGGAACAATTATAACCAAAATTAACTCGTTCACCATAGATGGGTAGAGATTGCGACCTGTATCTTATAGACCTTCAGAAAAAAAAAAAAAAAAAAAAAAAAAAAAAAAAAAAAAAAAAAAAAAAAAAAAAAGAGAGAGAGAAAGCTAAAGCAGCATACCTGAAGCGGACTCGCTTAAGATCTTTAATACCTCCAGGCAAGGAAGTGAGTGTAATATATACACCAGGTTCATCTTGCTCAACCCATTCATCATCACCACGAGACTCACCATCTTTGCTTCTGCTGCTACCATTTCTTGCTGTTGCTTCTGATTGACTTACTTTGTTCTGGCTTAAACTGCGGTTCACAATGGTGCTTGATCCATTTAATGCTAACTGTGTGTTTGAACCACTTAAATCAGGTTCTTTATATGATAGCATTTGACCGTTAGGCAGGTCATCCGGAGCATTTAATAAGACGTCACTGGATGAAAGATTAGAGCCGAAAGAAGTGAAGGAAGGAGATCTGATGTCCCTTGCAGCTCCCACTGGCAGCCTTTCCGCCATGTCTTTCAGCTTTTTCAACAAAATGGGAAGAAAAAAAATGTTACTAACCAAAAATATCCAGCATAACATTCAACATTATTGTTATGTGAGCAACACATATATAACAATCATTACACTAGTTTGCTTATCCATTCCTTACTCATGATTAAAGAGACAGAACACATGATGCCCACATAAATGGAACAAGTATCAATATCACCAGCATTTCAGCCATCATTTATCATAGGTAAAGGCGTAAAGCATAATTTGACTCTACCAAATCAGGGTTGCCTAATACAGTATCCATAAAAGGAGTTCCAAGAGACTCATGAAAACTCAAACCTATTTAATTAACCAAATTAGCTTTTCTAATCAATTAACTCTTAGTGATCCTTTGACCCAACTCTGTTTGGCCAGCTTCCAAAACAAGTTCACTGTTCATTTACAAGCCAAACCTAAAGGTTCAGACGTGATGTTGTTTGTGATATCATAAACACATGCTCCCTCTAGTGTGTTTTTATTGAAGGCTTCGCTAGCATTGTAACGGAGAGTAAAAAATATGTAACTCTAGATTGTGCGTTTCAGAGGAATTAAGAACCTATTCTTAAGATATATGACACATAAACTCTATTTAAAATAGAAAAAAAAATCCTGAAATAATCATGTACGATTCACATTCCTAGTTGCAGTTAGGACTTAGGAGTAAAAGCCGAAAATAGGTTCAGTATTTTGTAGCACAAAGACAAGGTATCCATCAAACGGGACAATCAAAAGTCAAAAATTCATCTTACTTGTGCTGTAAGTGATTTGATCACCTCCTTTGCTGCCTTGCATTTTGAGGTTTCCTCCCCTGCAATTGCTATTGCCTCCTTGAGTTGTTTAGTAGTTCTTTCCAGCTCAGCCTCTTGAAGTTTGGCTTTACGGGTAAGGCTTTCAACCTAAGATAAAGACCAAATTGATTACAACATACACACAAATCATACTTGCATAAAATTTTATCAATAAAGTAACTCAAAGAAGTATTTTAGTGTTAATCTTGAATTTGCTTCTTTAAACACACATGATTTCTAGTCAAAATGAAATTATCATAATCTTACTACTGACACATGTAACTCGCCAAGCATGTTTTGACCTAACTCTCATTTTGAGGTAATAAAGTCGGTCCACGTCTCTTCGGCGTGTTTTAATTTTGCCATCTACATGATAGAACGTAGTTATAGATGCTACAGACGATATTTTATTCAGGTGATGTCAATTATTACTGGACTTAGTTTGATTCCCTAATGCTTTTAGCATCCTTTGGAATATCCCACAGATAACAACTTTGGATCTTGGTATGACTACAGGTAACTACATGAATCACATTTTCATGCAAATGATTCTCAACTTAAAACTTGGACCATGGCATCAGATATCAGCCCTATTCCCTCCGTCAATGTGTTACTTTTCAGCCTTGTGCCATGATGAAATTAACTAAAGCTTTTACACAACTTACGATTACTAGGATGCAAGCCAATGGATATACATATGGTCGATAAACTATTACCTAAAGATCCCAAACCTCCCTATGATTCAGATAAACGCATAGTTAAGAGGCTTGATTACCTTTAATTTTCAGACAGAGGTATGTAGTAGAACCATATAGATATAGCTAGTCTGTGTTACTTTGTATCCTACACGCACTTGCAATTTAGATGACGCTTTTGCAATTTCTGAGAACAGCACACACCCTCTATTGATTGAACATGTGAAAAATCCAACCAAGTAAGAACTTTCTGTTATATCAACAATGCCTTTACAATAACTACGTTACAACCAACGGCATACGTATACTACTCAATGTATTCAGAATTTACCCCTCAGTAAATAGGCATTCTTTTTGTATGACAAATAAAGACATTAGTGTTATGCATTATACTGCCTCCTAAGATTAGCAATAGCACATGAACATATATGACTAGACCATATAATTATCTATATGTGATAATATCATCATGCCAAGATCTTTTCTTGTCTTGTCTCCATATATGTGTTTGTCTTTTTTATGTGTTCTACGAAAGTTGGGCATTTCCATCGCTTTCTATAAATGCATAAGTTAGGTAATATTGTATGATGCAGCAAGTACATGGGTACAAATACAATGAATGACAGGTGCTATACCTGAGCTCTTAGTTTAGTTACTTCTTGATTGAGGCTATCATTTATCCTTTTAGAATCGTCGATAACGATCTTCGGTGAAGATAGTCCAGCCAACGTTGGAGTCGGCGTGGTGGACCGAGGTGGGCTGGGCCTTCTTGATACCGGAGATGTTGCTCTAGAAACAATTCTTGAACCAGGAACTGAAGCCGAGAAAAACTTCTTGGAAGAACCAAAAACTGGATTGAAAGATTTGGAAATATTTAGAGCTCCCCATTGAGAGCTTCCGGATGGAATAGGCGATACACGACTGCTATTAATCTCTAGTTTCTTGTTTCTCTTAATATAATTTTCTGCTGGTCTTATAGATTCCATTGAAGCTAACCTAGCAAGACGAGGACGAGAACGTTGCTCCAAATTATCATTCTTTTCATTTTGCTCACTGAAACTTTGATTTATACTTCCTCTTCTACTAACAGAAGACTGCGATGAAGCATCGGTCTCAATAGCTTTCTTCAATTTAATAACACAATTATCGCATACACGATATGGTTTGTTTGGATTCGGTGCCATAGAGGCTCTGAGTGACTTCTTGCTACTACAGGAATGACAGAAAACAAGACCACAGTTGTAACAGTTATGCCGTTTTCTTTTGAAATTAAATGGAAGTCGACACCCAGAACACATAGACTGATCAATTCCTGACACCCACTTATGAAGACATATAGCTGCAGTAAAATTGGTACCACAAGCAATACCCTTAACTTGCTTGTCTTTTAAAGCTTCTACTAAAGTTGGATAATTTCTATCATCTGTGTCTCCATGACCTAATCGACCATTAGCCCCTTTACCCCAAGTATAAACTTCTGTCCTCGAAGTTAAAACCGCAACATGATGGGCCCCGCAAGCTATTTCCTCTACAAAACTCTTTGAGAGCTTACCTTCAACACATGACGGGAGTTTCCCGTCAACATGAGGATTTCCTAACTGACCATAAACAGGACTTCCCATTGTATACACATGGCCAGAAGTAGTAAGTGCAACAGTCATACTATGTCCACATGCAACTTGACAAAAATTCGGATCAACAAGTGCAGCAACACAAGTTGGTACTAATTTAGTTTCTTTATCACCATGACCTAATCGACCTTTATCCCCATCTCCCCATGTAAATAATTTTCCGGAAGAGCAATTACTAGAACTTGAATTACCAACCATAACTTCTACAACTGCAGCAGTATGCCAAACACCACAAGCGGCTCTTACAGTTCTAAGTCCTTTTAGTGACTCGACTTCTTTAGGTATTGAAATACTTTTTCGATCTCCATGACCTAAAACACCAAAAGTTCCATCACCAAAAGTAAATAATTGACCAGCTGATGTAACCACAGCTGTATGCCAGGGCCCACATGCAATAGCCGAAACATGAATACCCTCTAATGGACCGTTAACTCTTTTTGGAACCCAATGACTAACTTCATTCCCATGCCCTAAAATACCAAAATGCCCTTCACCCCATGTGTAGAGGTCACCCGAGAGGGTAACAGCACATGTATGGTACTCGCCACATGCTAAAAGCTCAATATTTGTATTGCTAAGGGCATCAATTAGTTTTGGATGTAAAACATCAGTATCTATTCCATGACCGAGCCTACCACCCAACTCTTCGCCCCAAGAGAACATTTCACCTTGTTTCGTAACTAATGCTGCGTGTCTACCACCACAAGCGATGTTCTGAACATCAAGAACTACTGCAGATTCTAAGGCTTTTGGTAATAAGGAATCGACTTTAGTACTAGAACCACCACCAGCTCTGTGGGATCCACCATCTCCCGTGATCTCACCCCAAATGAAAACATCACCCAATGCATCCCCATCATCATGGCCAGAACCTTGGCTTGAGGAGCTAACAGCACTTGATAAGCTTACTCTAAAAGCATCCACCCCCGTGCCCCTCATGTGACCATGCATGCTGTCAGAACCACCAGATGAAACTGAATGGACAGACCCATTGGCAGGAATGGGAGGATAGAAACTCTTAGGAGGAAGCTTATACAACATCGCATCTGGAAATGTTTTCTCCTGACCATTCTTTGGAGGACTTCCGTATGGACTATGAAGGCTGAGTTGATCAATAATGTCCTGAAAATGCAATATGAAGTAAAATTAACCTTTGTATGTTAAAGTAAATATACCTAACATGTAGACACATGTGAATCTATACCTTTTGTGAACTATTGCCACTACCAAACGGAGAATGTAAAGGGGAGCTTCTTTGTGTGTATGTTCTGGGACTATTAGCTTCAGATGGGATTTCATCATTCCTTGAGTGTGAACTCCAATTTCTCTGATGGCCACGTGATATTAGTGCTTTAAGGCCACTAAACCATACTTCAGCTTCGTCCTTGTCCTTACAGATCTAAGTAAGCAAAACGAAGTGCAAGAATATAAATAGAAGATTTTGGTATCTATTGCTAATTGGCAGATTATAGGCCAGCTATATTAAAAAATGTATAAAGAATAAATTGAACAAAGATCTAGAAGTCCTACCACATCCAGAGACCTATCACTGTATATTAAGGAAAACGATTGATACTCCTTCTCAGGCCGTGGATACCTTTGAAAGATTGGCTACACAACAAAATGAAATCATAGTAAATATAGATATCAATAGAAAATATATACAGCTGAATTTATTATTAAGAAACAAGCTCATAGTAAAACATCAAATTCAGATGATAATTTCCTAAAACGAATTATACAACAAGTATAGGATCAATGGGCCATCAATTCAGATTTAACAGAAACTAAGAATGGAAAACCGAAGTTCTGTTTTTTTAAAACCATGAAATGTACAAGCTGCACACGCATATGTATATATACCTTGTATGTTTGTAGTGCTATAGAAAAGGTTATTTAACAAGTAAACTTTTGTGATCTAAAAGGCTTTCTCAGAACTGAACCATGGTTATTTAACATTACTAAGGAATGACTTATCAACAGTCTTTTTTTGCTTTATGCATTTTTAACTAAAAGCAATAATGTTTGATATGAGCGGGACTTATAACTTTCACTTATTAGCACTGATGACTGCAACAAACATAGCTATTATTGTGAGAACATGGTACTTTCGATGTTTACTGTTAAGAGCTGAGCTACTATAAGCTCCTTTTAGGTTCAAGTTCCATGATATAAGGTCTTCGAGGTTAGAAGGCATAGTATTGGTGATCATGAGACTAATCAAGGTGCATGATTATAACAATAAAAAAGCATGGAAGCAAAAGGGAAAAAGTAACTATGTTTCTCAACATATCAGTCCTTGAAGTACCCTGAAAATCGAATAACAATCCAAACAGAAATCATGATCAGGGAAAGATATCAAACCTAGTTCTAAGGTTCACTTAGATCGTCCTTAAAAATCATATTATGCATACGCACAGTAATCTTATATGCAGATTATATACCAAAAGCAGAAAGAAAGCAAAATGCAAGAGGATAATTTCCAGTCTTCCCAAGTACTTCTTAAATTTAATAGGCACATAGTCAAGACGTCAAGTCCACAAAAAAAAAGGCACACAAAATATAGGTTTCTTAATATATAGAGTAGCCATTATAACTAAAATTCTGATTCACTAATAATGTCTGTCTGTGTGTATACATCATGCATATCGTTTACTAATCTATATTAGACTGTTTTTACATATGATAGCTAGATATCCAAATAGTAACGTGTTTACTTTCAAAATTTATACGAAGTCAATTAAGTGTCGCCAATTTCTGCACTCAATGAGTAATTTTCATGCCAATTAATCCTTCTTGTACCAAGTAATTTTTCAGATCTTCCCCTTCATATAGCCTAACTAATCTTGCACACATAAGATATTTAAAACAAATAACTTACAGTTCGCTGCCCTGATACAATTCTGGTGACATGACTTAGTCTAAGTTGTTTTTCCTCTTTCCCAGAAAACCATATGAGAATAGACTCGTCCTGAAACAGCAGAGAAAAACAAGCATCAATCGAGTTGTGCACAAAGATATGCACTTATACACTCTGTTAATTCTGTTTATAATACAAAAATAGACAAGTAAAAACGTTTTAAACGGCATAAATTTCTTCTCCTAAAACGTGGGAGATGCAGAAAGATTCATCAAATAGACAGAAAGAGAGCACTCATATGACTTTTACACTAGATTAATTAGGAGATTACCAAGTAGACTTATGGAACTCTATTTAGTAGTTAAGGGGCAAAGCATAGTCACATGGAACGGGGATCGTTCCGGTACGCGATCGAGGATTGGGATCGCAGTTCGTTAGTTGCCTAAAATTCGGTTCGAATGGGGTAGGTGCATTCGGGATTGCTCCGGTACGATGTACCTAATAGTTAACATATTCCTAAGGATTATTAAAAAAAAATCCTATCATCCAAAATTAAAAAAAATAGTTTGATACTTTTGAAATTTTCATAAGTCATAACCATCATTCAATTACATACTAAAGTTTCTGTATTAAAGTTAAAATAAACAACAATTTCATGATTGAGAAGGTTTGAGATTAAGATTGTTAATTTCCCCGTTCCCGACTGAATCGTACCCAAATTGGGAACGCGCGAACTGGATCGCAATTCGCGGCCTTTCTAGCGAATTATGTTACTAGTTAGTAGTTAAGGGGCAAAGCACAGTCAAGACTCTATGCAGGATTGTAGGAATAATGTAAATACATTTATAACACATGCCGAAGGCAACTGATCTCAAAAGATAAAAGTAAAACTTACATTAGCCAACCTGAAGGGACAAAACTTAGGCTTCCCCCTTCTTCCATACTTGAGAAGATACGCCCCTTTCTTTAGAGCAGTAATGGCCTGTTGTAAAATAATACAAGACGCTAAGTTCAACATACTCGAATTATTATTATCTACAAAGAGAAATGATAAAATACGCATCTAACCAAAAGTACTGCTACTAGAACATTTCAAATATTATTATTCAAGTAATCAGATATTTCTGAGAACATAATATCAGTTAAAACAATTACAAACACACTAAACACATGCAGGAAGCTGATATTTTCTACTACTTCTAGCAATCAGGGGGTGTTTGTTTCGGCTTATGGCTTATTTGGTTTTGGGCTTATGTTTCATAAGCTCACTTTTTGTGGCTTATTTTGAAACTCTTCGGCTTATATAAGTTTATTATGTCATACTAAACTTATATAAGCCGAAGAGTTTCAAAATAAGCCACAAAAAGTGAGCTAATGAAACATAAGCCCAAAACCAAATAAGCCATAAACCGGCTATATAAGCCGAAACAAACACCCCCTCAGTAATTAGTACCAAGCTACATAAGAGTTGGCTATCACAATAATTTGTAAAGTAACTATGCGTTTCGATCATGTGAAACGGATGGCTAGTTGAACAATATGATTGATTTTGGCGCAATGTGAATACGTTCTTCAGATTCATAATAGGATGAGATTCAGCACTTTGACAGTATCAAAAAGTCCAATACTCAAATTTATTCAAGTGATATTCGTTAAACAACTAATATGCAATACGGCAGTATAGTATGATTCGTCGGCTATTTTCATCACAGCATAATCGAACAACTGCCATACACATTAACTAACATCCATTCAAATTCACGAAAACTCGTAAGTCAACTGAATCACAAACACAAACACTCAATGCACCATAACAAATATCATCATCACATAATCCTAACTAACAAATTAATAAACCCTAATTAATTATATAAAACAAAAAAAAAATGAATAAATTAAATTAAATTAAGACCTGTTCAATATCTCGTTCAACTTGACCATTAACACCACCAGACCTACTAACAACAACATCTGAACCACTCATCTCACCAAAACCCTAACTTATTATCATCATTACAACAACAGCTATCCTCATTATCAGCCTCATTCATTAACTGAATCAGAGCTAACTAATTAACTAAATTCAAATTGACCTGATTTGAAGAGTGTGTGTGTGTGTGATTAGATCAGCAAGTGTGATTAATTGAATGATATTAAATTTATGAAATGATGAATGTGATTGATCTGGTGATGAAATGATTTTTTTTTTTTTTTTTTTTTTTTTTTTTAGAGATGAGAGAGAAAGAGTAGTGGTGGTGGACTAAAAGCTAAAGTGATTGTTTGTCATAAAAAAAGTGACTAATACAGTAGTAGTTTTGTCAAGTATTGACTGGACTCACTCACTCACTTTCATTTAATTTTAGTTACCAAAATTCAGAGTTTGGGAGTTGGTTTCTACCTAAAATGACTTTTTGCTACCAATAAGTTTACTTACAATGCAAAAATATTTAATGGCCTTTTGCATTTAACACATTAATATTTAATTATATTTTACTAACCAATAAGTAATTTAGATATTAGCATTGTTATATCTAGAGGTGACAATTTGTGAAAAAAAATAATAATAATAAGCTAATTTTGACTATTTTGTAAAATATTTGGGCACATTTAGCTCTTTTTTTTTTTGAAATGGGCATATTTAGGCCATTGAAAAGTTAAATGGGCATTAACGGACAAATTTTTTCTCTCAATTGAAGAACATTATAATCGTTTTTTAAGAAAAACTTATATATAATATATTTAATTTTTTAAATATAAAAGAGGTATTACGTTTAAGGAATTTATTTCATCATTTTGGGTTTTTTTGTATAACATGTGCCCGTTTAGCCCGTTCATGTGCCCGCCCGGCCCGCCCGTTTTGCCACCTTGAGTTATATCCTTTTACAATTTTCTCTTACTTATTCTCTTATTCACCTGTAAATGACAAGTGGAGTTCACTTTTTCTCTTTCATCATCTCACCCAATCACTTTTATAAATACACCAATTACATAAGTAGTCACTAGGATAATATGTAAAAAGGAAATGTAAGAAAATATATCATTTTCCTTTACATAAGAGCACATGACTCAATGCTACAAATTTTTACAAAAGCTTTTTATCAAATTTTTATATTAAATTATCAACAATATGTATTGTATATGAAAGTAAAAAGTCTTTTGTCAAACACTTGAAGATCTACAAGTCTTTGCTACAAGTAGTCATTAACTTCAATGGCTAAAGTTTTATGAATGACTTTTTTAAATAAAATTTTATGAATGACTTTTTTAAATACTGAAAAGTCATTGGAAAAGCTAGCATTGTGGATGCTTTAAATTTATTGATGAGTTGGGTAAAGTTAAAGTATTACTAATTCCGTTATAAAATAAGTGTCCAATTTGACTTTTTGAAATCTTTTTTTTTTTCCAACTTTGACAATAAATACTTTTATTTGTGTTAAATAATACTTGATGCAAAATATATCAATTGATTGGGTTTTAAATGTCTTTTCATTAGTGTTATTTTCATAAAGTATTAGACAACACAAATAAAAATATTTAAGATCAAAGACGAACAAAAAAGACTCAAAAAAATCAAACTAGACACTTATTTTAAGACGGATGGAGTAATAAAAGGATAATACACGTATTTTTCTAGATTTTATTAGACTAATGGCAACCGGCAACAGTGACCGCGAAAATAATTATCAATTCAACGTCACGTGATCTTCTCTCTTCTCAGCCAACATGGTGTAATAACACAACCAACATTACCACTCAAATATACCCCATATAAAAAAATTAAACAACTCACACAACCGACACAATTCGGTCTTGGCAACGACCAACATCTCACTTTTTTTCCCTTCACGATGCGTCTTCTTGGGGTGTGACTAATAAGGATGACGCGTCTTCAAGGCCTTCAAGACGCGTCTTTGGGGCCTTATTACCACTATTTTTACTCTTTTGCGAAATACTTATAATTTGTCACAAATTAAAATTTAATTTTTCACTTTTACTTTGCATACAGTTTTACAAATATGTGACCAACATGTTGTGAATTAATAGAATTTCCCTTTGATTTAAAAAATAATAATAAAAATAAAATAAAATAAAATAAATTGATAGGTTAAAATTTGAAAATAAATGTTTATTTTGAGATAAAGTAAAGTAGAAACATATACATTTAAGTTAGGAGGCCATGTTTTAAATGTTGACATTACTAGTTTTGTTTATCTTAAAATAATGTTTAGTTTCAATAAATAAAAGTTATAACAGATAAATTCTTTTATGCTTTACCCATACATAGATATCATATCATAGAATTAGTGTATAATCGATGGGAGTGCACCATTTGCCTACATGGCAAAATTGAGCATTCCTATTGGCTAATAAAAGTCAAATTGAAGCTTAATTTGGTCAAACTATTAAATTTCCGTCTAATTTATAAAATGTGCTAAAATAAACATATGCGTTAATTTTCTTAAAAAACTCAAATAAAAGTGGATAGTTAATAAAACTTTAGTTGTTAAAATTTAAATAAAGTATATTTATCAGTTTCTATGTTTTTTTATAAATTTAATAAATTCCATTAGACTTTATACCCATTATACTTTATATTTAATAAAAAAAATAATACAACAATATTATTGTTATTTGTTATTTATAATATTATTATCAAAATTTATTAAACTAATGTATTTGCACGAAATTATATCTATAAAAAGAAAAACACGAGTTATTGTGACATGTACATGAATACACGAGATTATACATATACGTACGACTCATGTTATTCCTCTTTATGAGATTAAGTAAGGATATCAGGAAAAAAATATTTTTTTTTAACTATCTGCATTCAATAACGACCCATGTTATTCTTCTTTATAAATTTAACCCGTGCACGGGTATAAAAATCGGATTAAACTATTATTAACATGAATATAAATATCAAAATGAAGGCACAACCTCACACGTTATTGTGAGATGAAAGTAAGTTGACGAGATTCTACATATAACAACGACACATATTTTTTCAAGGTCATTATATGCTACTAAACACACATAATGTCTAGAACATGATCTCAATAGTTAAATTTAAACAATATCAACCTAAACACCATGCCAGATAAACAAAGTCACATCCTTCGTGTAACAAAAATATGTACAAATATTAATCGATAATAACACATAATAAATTATGTGAAAATTCGTGTGTGCACGAGTATTATAATTATATAAGTATTAAAAATTTAATGTTATTTTACATAAAAATATTAAACACTACAAAACCACAAATTTATAAATTGTCTCAATATTTAACCTTAAAATAAAGTTACTGAAATATTATTACCCGATATGTTATATGCCCAAACCTCGTGCGTGCACGGATTTTAAAACTATTACTACTTATAAAGCATAAACTACATTGTTGAATTTCTGCAAATTGAACATAGTTATATTACTAAATTACCCTCATTTCTTATTCAATTTGATATAGTTCCAAAATTAAAGAATTAACAAAATAAAAGAAATCAACAAATTCCAAAATTTCAAAAATTTAATTTTTAGAATTAGATATTTATTCCGGGGGGGGGGGGGGGGGGAGAACAAAAATTACAAATCACAAATTACATTCTTAATAAAAAAAAAAAAAAAACGCCTTCCAATTTAACTCATATAAATAAGAATAGACAACCATATTAGACATATACAACGAATTAATGAAGCTTGTTCGAAAGAAAATGAAAAATATTATTAAATGGATGAAATTGTTGAATAAATTTTACTCAGTAATATCTCATTTTGCAATAACGTTTTTATTTTAATACATATCTTCAAGATGATAGTTACTTTGTTGTTGTATTTTGATGTCGCGACTGTTTTTTACATAACATTTTATCGCAAATGTATTAATTGCAGGGTACCCGCGGTTATGTGTTAAATATAATTGTAGCAACCGTCATTTTTAGGGCAATACTTATTTATAAAACTCGAAACCAATTGCGGAAGACGATGATTTTTCCAAACTTATTTGTGACAACTGGTAAATTTCAGGAACATTTTAAGTTACCACATTTCGTTTTAAAATAAATATTTTATCACTGTGACTTAGGCTATATTTAGTCCACAATGCTCCAGTACCTTGTTCCTACTCCGGTTCACAATTTTATCACTGAGACTTAGGTGTGTCTATTAAAGATAGTGAACCTGGATGCCCTTGGCAGTTGCATTGCTCAAAGTTACCAAATGAGGATACATGGCAAGTGAAAACTTTTGTGGATGTTCACAAATGTTTAAAATCAAGAACTGTTAAGAAATGCACAACAACATTCTTGTCAAGAGAATTAGAGGAAACCATTAAACCAAATCCAAAAATTCCATTGATTGCTCTTAAAGACCAGTTGCAGAAACAACTTGAAGTTGGGATTTCAATGTAGAAAGTGCATAGAGCTAAGCAGATGGCTAAAGAAAGAGTGATTGGTGATCATACAAAACAGTCTAACATATTGATTCATGAAATTGCAGGGCAGGGCAAAGTGTGATGTCCTTTTGAACAACATGTATGAAGTTTTGAACCGGCAACTGGTAGATGGAAGGGACAAGCCAATCATCACCTGTTTGAAATTCATAAGAGAATACCTTATGAAAAGGATAGTAAATGTTCAGAAGGTAATAAGCAATATTGATGGCCCTCTTACCCCTCATGCTGCTAGGATGTTCAAGATTTTGTAAGCCAGACTACTCAGTTCTTAATCATTGTATTTGTTATAAGTCATAATGTCTTAAGTGGAATCTCAAGCCAATCAACACTAGTTAATTTGTATAATTTTATATGTTGAGTGGAATGGGGTGACTTGTATCAAGTAAATGGTCCTTGGGGTGATCAGTGTGTAGTAAACATGAGGGATAGAGACTGTAGTTGTAGAAGGTGGGAGTTGAGTGGGATACCCTGCAAACATGCAGTTGCATCCATATGGAATATGGCTAGCAATGGGATTGAAACTGGAATACCAGAGTCATATTGTCATCCATGTCATTGGCTTTCAACATGGGAAGAGATGTATAGGTCTAAGATTAATCCCACTAGATCACCAGAGTTTGGGGAAAAGACAAATGTTACAAATACAATTATCCCACCAGATCATCACACACAAATTGGAAGGCAAAGGAAAAAGAGGAGAAAGATTGCTTCTGAACTTGCAGATATAATGGTAAAAGGATCCAAATTAAGCAGGGCAGGAAAGAGTGTTACTTGCAAGCTGTGTAAGCAAGTTGGTCACAACCAAAGAAGTTGCAAGGGTCAAACTGCTGGTGGTTCACAGAATGTTGGTGGTTCACAAACTGTTGGTGGTTCACAGACTGCTGGTGGTTCACAGAGTGCTGGTGGTTCAAAGAAAGCTAGTGGTGGTTCAAAGAAAGCTAGTGGTGGTTCAAAGACTGTTGGTGGTTCAAAGACTGGTATGGGTTCACAATCATCACAGCAAACTGCACAGAATGATGGTGTTGGTACACAGCAATCACAGTCTACAAGGGTGAGACCACTCCCTTTACTCCTACAAGCATCACCAACAAAGATGACAAAGACATCTGCAAGTAGACTCAATTGAATTATGTGATGCTTGTCTTTACTACTTAGGTTTAATCAGACTTAATGTTATGTTTGTGTTACACACTATGGATGTATGTTCCTTATGTCATGTTAAGTTCAAGGTCATTTTGTGTTTTGGTAGTTTGGCCTATTCTGTTATGGCCATTTCATGTTAACTAAGACTTGATGTTAAGACAATATGTATGGATTCACTTGTTATGTATTTATGAATGGTTATGGTCTTATGGTGTTATGGTCTTTTGCTCTTTTGTTTGGAATGGTTATGGTCTTATGCAGTGTGGTAGCAAAATGTTATGCATATACTTGACTGCACATATCAAAATGCAGATACTTGACTACACATACCAAAATGCAGATACTTAACAAAGTCAAAGTCAAAATGTGGTTATGCAGTGTGGTTATGGTCTTTTGCTCTTTAGAAGTCAAAGTCAAAGTCAAATTGTTTCTTATACCTAAATGCAGATACTTAACTGCACATACCAACCAATGCTTTAATGGCATTTACTTTTACATTGAATTATGTGATGCTCATTACTTTAAATTAACATACATACACACAACATTACACCATAAAAAATCTGTCAAACACTAAACCTAATCCAGACTTCTCAATAATGACTTCCAAGCCAGATGTGATTGAAATATCATCTGATTTATCTGAACTCATGTCTTGCTAACTACACCATTCTTCCTTTACCAAAATACAACCTTCTTACATTCATTACCTACTGATTCAATACATGAACCATATCACTTTAAAACTAAATAAAGGAAAAAAACAACCAACTGATAAACACCAACTTCTTCATTCTTTTAGCTTCAACAGATTTTTCTTCTAGTTCTCCTTGTAGGCGATTCATTGAATTTAATAAACCAGGAATGATTTGCACAACCTTATCACACATAGGAGGATCATACCAATCTATTATCCCACAATTTGATACCTATTAAAATTGAGAAAAATTAATTAGGTTAAATTATCCCAAATTAGGGTTTTTTTAAAAACTACGAAATTGAAGACTTACTCTTTTACTACAACAATAAAATCGTTTGTCTGGGTTATATGGTGTCCATGAAGTTTTGATGATGGCTTGTGATCCACAGTGGTTGCATCTCACCATTGATTCATCAGTGTGTGTTTCTCATTGTGTTTTAGGGAAGCATCGAACCACCAGGAAATGAAAATATAGTATATAAAACTATTAGGCATTTAGGTAATGAATATACTACCCCCCACATATTAGCCACGTCACAATTATTAATGGTCAACTGACGGAAAACCCGATCAAGGGACCAAACCCGTTACGGGTTAAAACCACAGGGACTGGATCCAGGAAAAAAAAATTTAAGGACGATTTTCGTTAAACCCGATAAATCACATGGACATTTACTCTAATTTAATTATATTATTTCCAAATCCTAATGCAAATCCTAAACCCATGTATATACCAAACGGCCCTAAAGTTTGATAAAACTAAAGCGATTGAAAGGATTGGATAAAACAAGCCTTGGTGACTATAGAAGAAGAAGCAGCTTGAGGATGATGACGACAATAGTGACAATGAATGCTCCTCCAACTTTTTTCAAATCTAATTACCCCAATGTAAACTTTCTGCTTTCATTTATATAAACAGCTTATGATACTTATCTTATTATTTGCGACTTGCGAGTGCAATAAAACGGATTATTAAACCTTCGTTTAACATAAGTTACAAGACTTTTAACAAAATGCAACATCTTAATTATAACAATATCCCTGGCATTTTCCTTAAATTATTAAATCCAGGGGGTGTTTGAGTTAGCTTAATTAAAGGAGCTAATGCTTGTTATCTTATCAAGATTTAAGGTCAATAAGCTCTTTTAGATAAGTACTTGAGCAATGGCTTATACAATCAGCTTATTTATGCCATGACCTGGTTCGATACTCAAAACAAGTTATTATGTTTTTAAATGCAATAAGCCAGTAAGGTGGTTATATAAGCTATTACCAAATCATGAAACACTTGAGTCGAATTATTCACTTTGCACATCTAATGACCCCCTAAAGGGCATGTTTAACTTCAGAGTTCAAATACTAGTGCAATAGTATGCATTGACGGTTACGTTGCTTCATATTCTGCAGCATCTAACTGTTAAGAGCAACAATGTACATGTTCCGACATGGCAGACGTTATCGAGTATCAATCTTTTCTCGACAAAACATGGCATAGATGGGAGGTAAGTTGCTATAATCTGGTAAATTCTTATTATAATTCTTCATTTTGACCGGTTAACTTATGAATGGTCATTTTGGATTATAAACCTCGTGCGTGCACGGGTTCTAAAACTAGTACTACTTATAAAGCATAAACTACATTGTTAAATTGTTGCAAATTGAACATAATTACCCTCAATTCTTATTCAATTTGATATAGTTCCAAAATTAAAGAATTAACAAAATAAAAGAAATCAACAAATTCCAAAATTCCAAAAATTTAATTTTTATTAATAATTATATATTTATTCGGGGGGGGGGGGGACAAAAATTACAAATCACAAATTACATTCTTAATAATAAAAAGGCCTTCCGATTTAACTCATATAAATAAGAATACACAACCATATTAGACATATACAACCAATTAATGAAGCTTGTTCGAAAGAAAATGAAAGATATTATTAAATATTTAAATGGATGAAATTGTTGAATAAATTTTACTCAGTAATATCTCATTTTGCAATAACGTTTTTATTTTAATACATATCTTCAAGATGATAGTTACTTTGTTGTTGTATTTTGATGTCGCGACTATTTTTTACATAACATTTGATCGCAAATGTATTAATTGCAAGGTACCCGCGGTTATGTGTTAAATATAATGATAAAAATAACATTTTGTGAACTAAAATGCATTTTTCACTTCATATATCTAAAGTGTTGCACCTTTCTTTGGTTTTCTCACCATCGATGGCCTTTGTTAGCCTCATGGTTGCAATATCAAGCCAAAAACAATTGGTTTGTTGTTTTTTCAAGGCATATGAGAATATGTGTGTGAGAGTTATATTTTAGTTAATAAAAAGGTTAGTAGTGATAATGAAACTATGATGATTGAGAGGAAAACTAATGTAACACTTTACTAACATTGGTCAAAGAACTATTATTCAGCTCTTAGAAAGCAATTCGCGATTGAGGGCCTCATCACACGTGATAGTCCTCAAACTCGCATGAAAGTTGTTAACCGAGGGTCATTTTTAAGTTGCTCACGGTGGAAGAAAAGGTGAAGTGTATGTGTTGCGAGTGAGACATTGATGATATGACGTTGACATAAAAATATAATTAGCATGATTCACGTGTAATAAAAAAAAATATCTAATTCCAAATAGGACAAACACATATTTGTACCATGACCTTATCAAACTGGATTATTTAGTATCATGAACTTTTAAGGGTGCATAATAGCATCTTGAACTTGATAAATTGAGATTACTACTACCTTAAACTAAATTAACTCAATAATTAATTAGTTTTTTATGCTAAAAAATCAATTTACTGAAGCCTATTGTAATATAAATGAGTTGTAGTTAAATTTAAGATAATTAAATATATTTTTTTATAAAATTTAGTTACTTTCATTTTCTTTTAATAAATATCTTATTATATTTAGTTATTAAGAATAAAAGTAGTTTAAATATAATACTTCATATAAAATGAATTTATCGCACTAGTATTGATATATACATATCCGTATTATACAATTAAATGTTTGTTTTAGATATATTTGACACTGTAACAATTTAATTATTTATTCTCCATATGCATATATGTTAAATTACAATTTAGAAAAACTATTAGTTGTAACTTGTAAGTTGATTTAAAAGTTATTTAAAACAAACATTTAATTATACAATATCAATAACGTTTTAGAAATAATTTTAAAAAAAATGTTACTTATAAATTCTTCATATAAAGTAAGTAATTAAAATACTATATTAATTTATAAAAAGTAAAAATAATTAAATTTTAGAGAAAAATACTATTAATTAACAAATTTTAACTATAAATCATTTATATTACATGTGGCTTAACTAAATTAGTTTTTTAGTAAAAGATAACAATTAATTATTGAGTTAATTTAGTATAGGGAGTAGCAATTTCATTTTGCTGAGTTTGGGATGCTATTATGCATGTGTTTTCCAGTTTATGGTTAAAGAAAAAAAAGTGAAATGAGAGTAAAGAAGAGTAAAGAAAAAGAACAGTGAAAAAGTTTCGTATTTTTAAGTTGAAAAAAAAGAGGAGAAAAAGAAATAAAAGTTTTGTGTTTTTTAGTTGAAAAATAAGGAGTGAAAATGAAAATAGTTGGTACATTTACAATTATACTCATAATTTTAAGTTTTAAAGTTTAAAAAATAATGATAGTTTTGTCATTTTACATGCAAAACTTTAGTTTACACCCATTTCTTCCAATTTTTGGGAGAAAAGTTTAACTGCATTTTCCATTCAATTTTCCTTCATCTCATTTCTTTTTCTCCTTCAAAAAAGTTGGAGAACATAATAAGTTTTTCACAATTTTTTTTCCACCAAATTTAAACTCAAAAACACAGTGAAAATCTAGTGATCTAGCTTGCCAAGTTAGAGATACTAAGGTTGTGTTTAGTTAGAGAAAAAATTATCTTATTTTCTATCTTTAATTTTGTAAAAATTTGGTAGAGAAATTTATCTTCACAAAATACTTGAAAATATAGAAAATGTTTTTAGTTAATGTTTTTATTTTCTATTTTGAAGAAGGAGAGGGGGGTTGTGGGTTACAAAGGAAAACAACAAAAAATTGTTTTGTAATTTTATTTGTTAAGTTTGAAAATAAGGGATTTTGCGTTTTGCAAAACATTTTGTTAGAAAATGCTGATTTGAATAGGATCTTTGTTTTTCATAAAGCATTTTGTAGAAAATAAGGGTGTTTTCCCCAACTAAATGCACTTTAATACTAGTTATATGTTTGGGCCTTCCAAATACCCGTCTCAAGATAGTATTTGGTGGTTAGAAAAATATCTCAAAACTCAACGGGTAAAGAGTGTAAGGGCCCGTTTGGTTTAGTG